>WEIV01003858.1:0-65544 GCA_013390005.1 Calyptomena viridis
CCGGTCCCAGCCCCAAAGTCTTCTGCCCGCGGCCGCCGCTGGCCGGCCCCTCCCTCCTGCCGCCTCCGCCGACCGGGACACCGGCACCCCCGCCGCCTTCTCAGCTGCTTAAGGCCATTGTGTCGATCGCCTGCTCCAGCTTACTCCTCAGTCGCTGCCTCCGGGCCTGCTCGTCCTTCTCCAATGCAGCTAAAATCTGGGGAGAGAGGGGAGAAGAGAGGGTGAGGAGATGCCCACCTACCCGCAGTGGCTCTTTGACGGCATAAGGACACGGGGATGTGGCCCCACGGGAAGCAGCACATGTGCACTCAATGAGGCCAGGAAGGGCCAAAGGAGGTGCAAGGTGGAGGACACAGCTCTGAGAGGTGCCACCTCACAGATCGAGACCACTGAGACCCCCAAGGGGCTGCAGTAACCAGGGACCAGCCTGACACTAATGAGAACGTAACTTGCACTTGGGGAAATGAAGAAAACATTTTCCAACGGAGGGTGAACCCCAAACCCAAGCCAGCACCACGTCTGTGACACCCAACGATCCTGTAATGCCTTAGGCAAGCAGCAGTTGTGCCACCAGTAGCACAACCCTGATCATCTCTTCCCCAAGGTGGACAACTGGGGGGCACTGGGGTGATGGAGGATGCACCAACAAAGCCCAGGAGCCCTCAGTCCTGTTCATGGATTGCACCCACAGACACCTGAGCATGACTTTCCTCCCTTGAAATCCTCTTTCTCTAAACAAGCTGCTGGCCATGATGACAGATCAAAAGGTGCAGGGATGGTTCCCTGTCCTGGGCTGGATGTGGCCATGCTCCCAGGGCTGGGGAAGGACTGGCAGCAGCAGGAGGGTGAAGGACAAGGCTCAGAGTGGGGAGAAGGGAGTAATGAAGTGTAAAACGAAGGGGCAGTTGCCTTCCTAACAGCCAAGAGTCTCGTCTCACTAACATCATGCCAGCAGAGCAGAAAAGTTGATTTAAAAAAACAAACCTGACAGAAATCTCATCTCCTCAGGTGAGCTAGTTGAGAGAGCAAATTTTTTGCAATTAAATATCAAGGCATCCGTCAAAGGGGACTTGATTAACCATTTCATTGGCTGCATAATTGGAAACAAACTGTTGTATAATTAATAGACTTACTAGGAGGCAGGCAAAGTCCATCAGGAGCCCTACAGGTAACTTCTTAATGGGGAATCAGTTCCCTTTGATTAAGAGCTGCTGCAGCCGGCGAGTTGTGGAGCAGCGGGCAGGGCATGCTGAGCAGCATCCACCACGCTGCCACAATCAGCCTCTGGCCAGCAACAGACTGGTTCTCCTCCAGGCTTTTGGGGGCAGGACCAGGCTGGTCCCTGTCTCCTGGGGAAGTAGGAGTTGCCTGAAGGGGAATTTCTTCCCAAAAGAAAGGGAAAGCTGCATTTTGGCATCAGCATCACTTCCTGAGAAGGGGAAAATTCACCAGCAAGACCCAGGCACATTTGATTTTCCTTCCGTGGCAGCAACAACCCAGGGTGGCAAGAACTCATAGATTCTGCCACAAACCTGCTACTGGGGACACTCCCCCCCATCCATCTCCACAGAAGCTCTCAGCCCTCACGCTACACACTGAGCAAAATACCTATAATGAGAGTCAAGCAAACGTCCACATGCCAGAAAGGTGCCTAAGCTGAAACCAAATGAGATTGGTCTGAGAAGTGGAAGAGAAGCCTATTCCTGACACCTGCCTCCACTGCCTCTTCTGAAAAGACAGCTGTATATCCTGGGATGCTGAGGTGTGAACAGATTCCCAAACTGCCCACGCATTTATTTACTCTTCTTTTATCTCAGTCTTACGGAAACGATGCAGTCAAAGAAACCTGTGCTGAGCACAGAGAGACCCAGGTTTGTCACCTGCTGTAAGGAGCCAGGACCACTGATTACCAAGATGCAAGTACCCAAATGAAAATTAATTATGATTTTCATTCACAGCCAATGACAGCATATTATTGCACTGAACAACAGGAAAAATTATTCTCTCCCATTTTGCATCAAAGAGGGTGCAATCGGGCTGCATATAATTGTGCTTAATGAATGAAAACAAACAAAGGGAACAGCTGCGATTTATTAATCCCATTACAAATAATAAAAAAAGTTCCTAAGAGCTGTGAACACACTCATGATGCTTGGAGAGCAGACGACAGCAAGACACTCAACAGATGTCAGACTGCCATTAGTGGGCAAGAAGAGGACCTCATTAATGCCACATGGTCCTCTCACACAGTCCCCTCTCTGCTCTCACCCAGGGCTTGGGGGAGTTTAGGCCTGGAGGAAGTGAGCACTTGATGATGGGATGATGGCTGTCCCACAGCAGATCTTCACAGATTCATCACCCAGAGCTATGAGACCCATGTCTGATGTACCATCAGAAGTCATTTAAGGAGTGGCATAAAGGTCCCACAGTACAGGATCACCAGCTGCATGGTGACCTGTACTATCATGCTACATGTATAGATCCATATTTTACTGTAGTTACATATTTTATTGCTTTAATAAGATGTGGGATGTAGATTTGAACACTGCTTTAAGAAATTAATACGCATAAATTACAACAGAGGAGTTTTTAACCATCCTTACTGACATTCACAAAACAAGCACTGAAGAGACCACCACATTCTCTAGCTTCCCTGGGGAGTGGAGCTAAACACCACTCATACAGTTCCACAGTGTTGACAGCACCGTGGTACTGGATTGGTGGCAGTGGATAGGGTAGGCATGCTGAGATAACGCCACAAACTCTGCAGCCTCATGTAGCTCATGTGCCAAATGTGTAGAAAAATAGGTGCTTCTCACATTACTCACTGCAGAAAATATGGGGAACAAAGCACTGCCTACTCCAGCAACTGGCTTCATGCCTTCCAAACCTTTCCTTCCCCACCAGCCCAAGCACTAACATTAACTACATTGCTATCTCACATTTCATGGTGTGTTTTTCTATAGGTAAAAGCAGGGGACTGCAGAAACAAGGACAAAGGGACTCAAGTTGCAGCCCAGGCCTGACTCTGTATTGCCACATCTTACCTCATCCTTGTACTTGGTGATGTAGGAATAGATCTCATGCAGCGCACTCATACTGTTGAACTGGCTGAGGTGTAACCGTGACTGCTCCGCCAGGTACGCGCTCATGTCCTGGTCACTGATCGCTGGCATTTTAGCTATATCTGCATAATATCTGCAAGGGAGGAACAGAAGAGTGGGTCAGAAATAGGGATGGGCAGAAGAGGATGTGTGCCTGCCGCAGTGCTTGCTGAGAACAGCCACTGGAGAGGCACAGGAAGAGCATCTTGCCTCCGAGCGGTGACACCCATTATAACAGTGCTGCTTATCAAGAGGTCTATGAGCACCCCATGGAGCAGTCAGCATCATTAGGAACATGTTCTCAATGGAACAGCACCCAGTCCAGCCCAACTCCACTCACCACAGTGGGAAGCCACGAGATGCTGCTCTGAGGGGTTTCCACCCTCTCCTAAAATACACATTTTTCCTCCTTCTCATCCCATTGGCATGTTTAGCCATCAAATCACATGCACCAGGACCCTTCACACCTACAGCAACACACAATGCTTTGCTACCACTCTCTTAAGGTCACTGTGTTGCTAAAGCCAACAATGCCCCTTTGCTTTCAATTAAATACTTGGGGTGTGAACACAAGACAAGGTCACATCCTGCCCTTGCAGCAATACACGTATGGAGGGTTACACCAAGCAGATGCACCAGTGGACTGGCTGCTGAGGTCCTTTTGGAAACCAAGGTTGTGTTTACAGGCCACATTTAAAAAGAAACCCAACCCACAGCAAACAAGCCCTGGATGCTCCTACCACCTGGAAATACAGAATGCCAGTCTCTCCCAGGTTTGCTGTACTCCTCATGACTCCTCACTCAGTGAAGTTTCTGGTACAGTGATTAGCATCATTAGTGTCATCAGCTCAATGCTGAGATGGAACACGGTTGAAACACTTGGATAGGAGCAGATGGCAGCAAGACCACTTGATGAGATGAATATGAGCATCTACTCCATCCCACAGCACTGAACTCAGCTAGTGATAAACTACTTGGGCAGTTTTTACTAAGAGGCTCATTCATATCGAGAAAATGATGTGAGATGGATGCTGCCAGGAGAGCAGTGGTCTGAGGTGAGGAGCTCTGACTAAACTAGGCATCTGCTAACCCCTAGAGGGATCGCCCCAGAGTGATATCTCTTAAAGCAGCAGTTTTACAGTCCAGGTTTGATGATGACACACAGGATGGGAGGAAACCATCTTTTTTCAATACAAGTGTGCATGGGCTTGTGTAGACCAAGATCCCAGTCACACCTACCATTTCCAGAGGACACAACACATCATGACGCCAGCACCAGTCCCCTTGGATATTCCCAGGTTCCCCACCTCCAAAGTCCTTCACCATGCTGTTCCTGCCTCAGACTGGCAGTATGCCCTGTTTTCAGCCTGAACCACGGCAGCAGACTGAACTGCAGTTGGAACTATCAGTCCCACTCAGCCACTCTTGCACTGCTCCCATCCCATCTCTGCAAATGATCTGCAATAATCATGCCATAAACCCCTGCAGCAGAGGAGGAGATGTAGTCACTCCCTGCACAGGACATCTCTGCCCCCTGCTCAGTTACCTCTGGGACCATACCAGAGCTAAGTGATGGCAGGAACATCTGTCACCAATGAGATCTCCCATCTCCTCCCCAGGGATGCAGCATGCCTAGACAAATGTTTAACTCTGGAATGGATTTATACCTTTTTTCCACCAAGCACACACACAGAGCTGAATATTTTTGTCATAGAGATGGCAAGGTTGGAGAAATTCACCTTATGAAGCTTGTGATGTTCCTATGGGACCCCACTCCAAAGCCCCATCCAGCCCCATGCAAAGTATTTCCTCCTATTACAATGCAGCTCATCTCTCATCTCAGTCATCATATTTCAGGGGCACCTTTTCTTCTGATCCAAGCCCTATCTTCCTCAAGGGGAGAAGCTTGTCTTTGTACTTGTCTGCAAAGCACCAGGCATGTCAATGGTGTGACAAAAATATCTGTGTACAAGCAAGTATTCAAATGATTATTTAGGCTACAAAGTGCCATGCTTACAAACTAGAGAACATAACATTTATTGTTGCCTGGACGTCTTTCATTCAGTTCATTCTGTATTTGGTCGAGATGCTGAAAAAAGGAAGGGTCCTCAGTTGAGAAAAAGAAAAAAAACCCCACCATCTTTAGCCAAGCACACCACCACAAGGGAAAAGCATCAGGAACCTGAATCTGCCATTTTTTAAGTTTTATGAAGTTCCACTTCACAAGATGGCAACATTTTAACAGTAGCTCTATTTGGAGGGCTTTGGAGGACATCTTCTAGGTTTCTCTCCCAAAAGAATAAAACTAAACAGAGCATTATGCCTGAGCGCATCAATTTGCAATCAGTTGCATTCAAACCCTGCACCTTTAACACTGCATTAATTCAATGGGACAGAGGGATGTCTCTCATCAGCTAACAGGGAAGGTGGCGGGTGTCGAAAACAGTCAGGGGACCTTCTCCCCCTGCTCCTCGACACAGAGACAGCACCCTGAGCACTGCCTCAGAGCATGTACTCTCATCAGGATCCCAGGTGAGATGTACTGATGGATGAGAGATGGGAAATGATAATTTTCAAGCATTTCAGAAAAACCTGTATGTATTGTCATGGTACAAAAAAGGCACTTCTCTAGTCCAAGGCTGACTTCTCACTGCTCTTCAAAAGCAATCAAGGGAGGTGTTAGTAATTCCCTAGCACAGACCAAGTTTTTACAACAGAAAACATCAGACAACCTGAAAGTGGAGGTTGCTTTTAGCATCCCTTAAGCAAGTCATAAATGGCTCTGTCAAACAGTCATTGCAAACTCATTCCAGGAGACAATCATGAGAAAGCATAATCTCCCAAACAAGGGGATCATCTTCCACAAGTGTTAGTACAGTCCTTCAGACAGCTGCCAAGAGGAGCCCTCCCAACAACACAAGTCCCCACAGTCATGAACATCCATTGCAATTCCCCCAGGTGAAGCAAGGAGTTATTGCCAAGTCTACTCACCTTTCTACCCAGCTCTTGTAGTTGGGGATGTCCTTGGCATACAGTAGTTTGTTGGAAGGAGAGTCTTTTCCTAGCTTGTGCTCAGAAGTTGAGCAGGAGTCCATGAATGTCTGAGCCACCACGGATAGGCAGGCATCAGTAATACTGTTCTTGTGAATGTCGAACACAAACTGGGGGTTCTTAATCACATTCACCCAAAAACGTAGAGGTAGACTGAGGGATGAAGGAAACAGGAGTCAGCACCTGAACCAAGCCTTACAAGGCAGCTGGCACACACATGCACCTCCAGTTGTGGAGAATGAGCTCCCCATGACCCAGAAACGGGTAGATTGTTTTCCCCAGCAATCCAGGGACGCAAATATCGTGGGTAAATGGCCATTGTCCTCTGCCCACTCCCACAAGGCCACACTTCTCCATGAAAAGATTCCTCAGCACTGCCAACATCTCCAAAGGCAAACCAGAGCCGGGCAGATCTGCAGTTTCTCCAAGGATCCAGTCACACTGAAGAGACCTTGCTAAGCCCGTGGGTGTAACCAAGCATGGTCCCCTTCTCTCACATCAATAATCCCTTCGAAGGCACTGTGGCATTTCACACATCTCCTGTGTAGGGAGAGGGAGTTAACTGGACTCCTCAAGGGACTCATTAGCACATTTAACACCAGAGGAGAATTTAGGCAGCCTCAGATGCTGGAAATAAAGCTCTCAGCTGTAGAGGCAGCAGGTCTCCTGGCGAGCCACTGACTGGATGTTTGCTGCATACTGACAACACATGCCACCCTCCATGGCTGTGTTTCCCAATACTGCTGTCCCTCTCCTCTCTCAGGAGCATCTCAGAGTCTACCCCATTAGAAAGCCTCTCTGCTCTGTCATCCACCAGCACCTACACTCAGCAAATGCTTTTATCTTAGACAAAACACACTTCATTCCCCAGGACTTTCCTAATGAGGGTACTGGGTGCATGTACATATTTCATTTGTGAAGGGAATGGCCTGGAGAAATTAGCTCCACACGTAGAATTAGCGCCCAGAGATAAGCACAGGCATTAGTATGCAGGAGCCTGCGTGCCCAGCCCCTGAAGAGCGGGGCTTTTTTTTCCTCCCTTGTCTTTCGCTCCTTCTTTTAATATAGGAAGCTGAGTTATAAATCAGTTCCAAGCACTTCCGCACTCTCACATCTCCATTTAAAAATGTTTCTTTTCCTGCCCTGCTAATTGCAAACAGTTACTGAACTACACAAAAGCAATTTGGCTGCCATTTAACAAATGCCAGACACGGGAATGTACGTACCCCGTCTCCAGTCACGGCAAGATCAGAGAGATGAAATCAGTGAGGCAGCATAAATGAAAAATGCCAAAGGGGACTGTGGAGCCAACGCCTGCTGGAGCCCCGGCCCCAGCACGGCACCCACGGAGGTCTCATCAGCTGCTCCTCCCCGCTTTTCAGCCAGTGATTAGCAGAGCCGAGGGGCTGGCTCTGAGGGCAAGGCTGGGGAGGATGCATGTGCAGCTTTGTGCTGACTTTGTTAGGGCACGCTCGGCTGAGTGATGGGAAGGAGTGTGGAAACACCTTCAGGACAGTGGAGATGAGAATTGGGGCTGGCATCCCTGGAGGAGCCCGGGGAATGGAGAAGGCCAAGGTGAGATGGGAACAGAGCTGCTGCGGCCCCTCAGCGATTGCAGCCATCAGGGGGAGCGTGGTGCCTGGGATTCGGGGATGGAAGGGCTGAGGGAGCATTGCATTCCTCAGATTTTTTCTGCTGAAGGAAGGCATGCAAGGGATTTACCCACACCCGAAATACAGAGATATGGGCCTCTCTTGCCCTGGATCATTTCCAGGTACATATTTCTGCTCCCTGTGGGAGGGATTGTAAGCTGTGATACTGTTAGGGACCCACTGTCCCTCTCCATTACCAGTTACTCTTCCAGGTGTGCCTGACATCATAATCATTGATCTGATGCTTATCAGCCTGTTCATCCAGGAAATCAAACATGTATTTGATGGCGAGGGGCAGTGCGCTCCCACGGTGAGCTGTGCTGAAGATGGTCTCAAACAGGTCATCCACAAATTTCTGCAAGGTGCCCTGAAGAGAAGAAAGAGAGAAGGGTTGCTCAGAAACACTCAGCACCAACAGAGCGGTGAGTTTTTAACTAAAGGTCGACCTCTAAACTAATTTCACTTCTATTCCTACACCTGGAAAGCAGCACAATAGTCTGCAAAACCCTACTGGTTCTCAGTGGTTTATACTGGGAAATAGACACTGCAGCCATGAGATATCTCTTTTACTGTATGATTTGGCATGCTAAAAGCATACAAATAAAAACACCATATAGAGCAAAACCCAAGTGAACATAGTCTTTTTTGGGTCGCATTAGGATACCCAAGAAACAATAACAGACATCGCCAAACAAGCTGTAGTCCCATGAGGCAAGGAGGCAAGTCACAGGGGAGATGGCTGAGCCCAGTCTCTGGAATCCTGAGCCAGTATCTTCAGTACAGCTCTCTGATCCTCTCCAGGAACATCTCAAACACACAGCACCCACTCAGCACTGGAAAAGGTTTTGTACATACTGAGTGAAGGGGAACCTGCTGTGATGTCAAATGCCCAAGTAATTACCCTTCCCACATCACTGATTCTGCACCTTTATCCCAAACACCAAAGAAGATGAAGTACCTGTCCCAGGGCATCTCTGCGTTGCAGACCAGCAGCTGCTCACAGATACAGGGAACAGTAAAAATGCCAAAGGGTGCAAAAAGAAAAATAGGAAAACCCACTCAAGGGATATTCACCGAGGGTTTTGACACACAAAACCATCACCTCCAGCTCTGGAAAGAGACTAAGAGAACAGCTCCTCCTATTCTGGAGTAGAAGGCTAATAAAAAAGCAGTGCTTACCACTTTTGGACAATGTAAATCACTACCTTTCCCTACTCAGATCTCAAAAGCCAGGTGGCAGCTCTGTGCCTCTGGGCCATACCTTGGTGGCTAACAGACGGGTCAGGTAGATTTCGGAGACCATCTTGCTGCCCCTGTCGCCCTCCCGCTGGTCCATGTGGTCGTGGTTTTTCACCAGGTGCCAGAGCTTTGTGCCGCTCTCCAGGTCGGGGGTGATCATGGGGGTCCGTGAGCGCAGGCTGTCGGGGCTGCTGGCTGTCCTCAGCATGCTCTCTGCAAGCACCAAGAAGAGGGGGATGCTCGTAACCTGCCCACCTCTGCCTTGCCACCAGCACCATCACACCCCCCTTCCATCCACAGGAGCTTTGGGATCCAGCCTCTGCAGCCACCATGGACTGAGAGCTCTGCTGGGACCATCCTCACAGCCTGCTAGGTCACATCCAAGCCTGGCTGATGTACAGGGGCCAAGACCACCATGGAAGGATTTTTCAGAGTCTTGTCCTGCTCCCAGCATACAAGTGGCAGGATCATGGATGGCTCCTGTGTCAGTCTGAGTTGACTACACTATTCCCTTCCAAAACAAGGCTGAAGTACAGCTGCCAGCATGTTCACTGCAGTCTTCAACTCTGCTCTTTTAAGTGCTAAGTGTCTCTGTGCCTATTTTAATTAGATTTCAGGGGAATAAAAGGGAAGAGGTCCCTTAACAGCACACATCTGACACGTGTCTTTCTCCCCTGAGTCCAACACATTGTGAAGAGAGATGGCTCTGAGGGCATCTGCTCCCTCTACAGCACCAGAATAAATAGCATGGTGCAGCAGAGCTGGGATTTTGGAGAACTTTGTTCATGTGAGTCACAGTTATAATCATTTGTCTTATGCCTTGGTCCACATGCCCAGCCCAGAGCCATCTCCTCTACCAGCCCATTGGAGGATGCCCCTGTGCACTCACCGTATCTGCTGAGGGACTTGGTGAAGGTGGAGGAGTTGGAGATGTTGTATGCTGAGTTCTGCTTGGGCACCAGGGCTACCGAAGAGCCATCAGTCACCTGCAGGCAGATATACTGTGAGCAGGCTGCCACACCAGAGGCGCAGAGGGAAGAGCCCTGGCACAGGTTGAAACCAGCCCCATGGGGACGAAGCTACACTGCCACCCACCCCAGGGACACCATCTCCAGCAAAGGGGACTGGCATATCTCTGTGACAGCTCGAGGGAGGGGGCAGAGCAGGAACACACCAGAAACCTTGGCATGAAAATGGAAAAGTAAGGTCAGAGCAGGAAACAGCCTCTATGAGCCCTGGAGATGCCCCCATTTAAAAGGAGCATAAACATGGGGCCCAGGCAGGAAAGAGACTTCCTGGCCATGCTCCTGGAGAGCTGAGCCCAAGCCCTGACCAAGCTGAGGAGGGAGAAGAGATGCTCAAGCTCAAAGCAGCTGGTGATTGCTCAGTGCTCTTCACCACGACAGCCTTACCTGGTAGTGGGCCAGGGTGTTCAGCCTCTTCCAGTCATTGTCAATCTTTGTGGTGACATCTTCATCCTGCAGTATGATCCGGGCCATCCTTCCCTGCCGCCATTCTGTCCCCATGAGGGAGAAGGGCTTGTGGTTAGTGGGTGATAGGAGCACAAAGCCAAGGAGAGGGTAGGAGCACAGTCTGGGCCTGAACCACAGTGCTTCCGCCCACTTTTGAACCCCAGGACTGATGGTTATCAGTGTGTTGGGCAAATCGAAGTACAAGGAAAGACCCTGGTGACTGTTTCCTTTGCTTCTTTCCATTCTCTTACCCCTGCTTTAAGAACAAGACTATCAACACTGTTTGCAACTATTGCTGGCCTCTTTGGACACCTCAAGCCTGCAATCCAGATCACAGTCAGAGCCGAGGAGGCTCTTCTGGCATTCCCTCTACTGGCACAACCCACACTCTCATACCAGGGCTCCCCATACACAGTTAATGCCACCAGCACAGCAAAAGTGGACTGAACAAGCGCAAATGTGCTCCTGTAGGAAATACAGATTTTCCTGCCTTGAACTTTTTTTTTGGCACTTCTGCTCTTAGTCATATCCCTGCTCCCCACAGGGAAGTGCTTGGCCTCTCTCTTACCCAGATCCATGTCTCCAGCTTTGGGCCGCTGGGAATAGGGCACACCCTTGTAGACAGCATCCAGCAGCTTCTCTTTCACCTGCGTGATGGTGTCACAGTTCAGCACCTTGACAGGGATCTCCGGGGCGTTCTCATTCTCAGGGTTCACGCAGTTGAGGGTCTGCACAGCACAAGGGAGGTCAGAAAGGCTCACATGAAAGGCTGTGACACACTGGCTGCCAATGCAGGTCCAAGGACACAAGGCTACAGCTGTCTACAGGCCACATCTTCTCTCCTTCTGTGCTGCTGTGGAGTTGCAGCAACATGGCATATTCCTGCTCTTCCTTTCTTTCCCCACCTCTCCCTGCCAACCCTCCAGTCTCCCACTATTCCCAGAAAGGAAGCACAGTGTCAGTGGAGGAATGCTGAGCCAGCAAACCATGCCCAGTGCACACCAAAACCTGTCTAGACTGAGCAATGCCCAGGTACACTCCACTTCCCTCCCAAGCCATCCTGGTGGAGACGGAGGTGGTGAAGAATCAGCTGCATCCTCAGCTAGGGGAAGGGCCTGGCTTATCATTTAGCTGGACTGAGGAGAAGGCTCATAAGGAGAAGTATCTCTCCATCTCCTGCAATAATCTCAAGGCTTTAACTTTGATCTCCACCCAACATGAGCCATGGGCTTCTCCAAGTAGCACGTGCTCAACAGCATCTCCACCCATATCAGTCATGCCATGGGGTTTGCTTGGAGAGAAGTGGAGTGGAATTCAGTTCATGTTTGGCTTTCTCAGGCCCGCAGCAACAGCAAACCTTGCCAAGCAAAGGCCCTGTTTCTGACCCTGGCCAAGATGGGCACCAATCAGACAGAACAAGAGGCACCTCAGGGATGCCAGAAAAAAGAACAAGGGACAAACTACTCTCTGAAAAGTACTCTGGGTGTCTTCAGGATCTTGTTAAATAGCTGGACCTGGCAGTCCTGGCAAGTGAGGCTTCTGCTTGCACTAACCAACATCTTGTAGTCAATCTGCTGCCGGATAAGCTTGTCCTCACTGAGGGAGTAGCGAGCCTCTCCTGTGATGGCATCAATGGGTCCCTTCTCCATCTGCTGCTTGATAGCACAGTAGAGCATGAAGAGTGGTTCCCCAGCACATTCCTGCAGGACAGGGAATGAAGGAGAGGGAGAGAGAGGGGTGAGAAGGTGCCAGGCACCAGCCTTGCCTTTCAAGAACTACCACTGTGTCAGGAACCTGCTGTGCCCCTGCAACATCAACCCCCATACATGGTTTTACAAAGAGTCTCTAGCTCAAGACTACAAGAAGGGGGCCAATGGTAAAATTCATCCTGTGGAGGGAACTCATTCTCTCCTTCCAAGCCTGTTGAAAGTTGCTGCCTTGTCTATCAAGCCCTAGGCTCAGTTTCCCAGAGTTTCCAGACACCTGCTCATTCCGCAGGCCAAGGATGAGATAAAATGGTTAAATTTGGGGCTAGTGAAGAGCAGGTTGGGTCTGGGAGCTTTGTGTATGGGTTACAGCCTGTCTATTGAGCTGCTTCAGCCAAGAGAAGCACCTGAGAACTGGAAAGGGCTGCAGTGGTACAGCCTGAGGGTTCTTGCCCAGGTATTACAATGCAATTCTGACATCTGCCAGGAGCCCACTCTCCTGAGAGATCAAAGGAGGCTTCTCCAAATGACAGCTGGGCACAGCCAGCCAGATGCACTGAGAAGGGAAAGCAAGGGAACAACTCACTGACAACCCTACCCTGAGTCTCCTAGTGATGAAGGGGACCAGGCAATGAGGTTTTCTGCAGCTAAACCATTTGCCACCTATGTTCCCCCACTGCAAACCCCTGTAGTCAGAATCAGCTTTAGCCACCAGGCAGAGCCACGTCAGCATCTATCTCATACATCCAATGAAGGGAAAAGGAAATTGGACCAGACACTTTCCCCCAGAGATATTGGATTCAGGAACAGGAAACGGCCTGCCAAGGTTGGAA
Organism: Calyptomena viridis; assembly: GCA_013390005.1. Classification (NCBI taxonomy): domain Eukaryota; kingdom Metazoa; phylum Chordata; class Aves; order Passeriformes; family Eurylaimidae; genus Calyptomena; species Calyptomena viridis. The sequence continues at coordinate 13,058 of WEIV01003858.1, forward strand.
GGCACCAACCAACCTGCAGCCATGAGTTGGTATAGGAGGGCTGGGAGTGGACACCCCTTTATCACCCAGGGCCCAAACATTTCCCCTGAGCTGCACCCCAATATACCCTTCCAGATACAGGAATTAGCCCTAAAGGAGAATAAAGGGAGCAGAGGGGATGGGGAGAAGTCCCAGCAGATTTTACCCCACCAGCCCTCATCCCTCCCTCACGGCCGCCTCACAAATAAATTGTACTTTGGTGCAAAATGCGGCTGCTCTCCCTGTCACCATATGCTGTTAGCATCTCGTTAGCATCTGCGGTAATTAAAGAGACAGCTGCTAACGAGCAGGAACAGGCATACATCATCCCCAGACCTTCCGACAACATGCCTGTCTTTGAAATTATGTTTCATTTGCAAACTTGGCTTCATTAAGTCAGCTTGGAAAAGTGAGAGACCCAAGTGGGCGCTTTGCTGTGCATCACTGGCTGCCCAGCAAGGCAAGGCTGGCCACAGAGTGGTGACCCCCAGGGGGTCCCACGGCACCCCACCCCAAGTCTACCCCTCCAGCTGCAGTGGAAAGACTTGAGTTGCTTCTTTTGGTTGCTTGAAAAGCTCCATGTGAAAAGTCCATGGAAGTGGTGTGGATAGAGGATAGCTTGGAGCAAGACTCCTGCTTTCACCTGGCATGGCTGCTCCCATCTCAGCGAACAGCTTCCCCTTTCCAGCAAGGCATTGCTGCCATCTCCCCAAGTGCAGCTCTGCACCCACCTCTGGGGATCCACACCAAGGGAGGTGGGCTCAGTTTTTCACATACTGACAGCCTAGTTGCTCTCCAGACAGCATGGCATCACCTCCTCTGCTCCTCGGATGTCAGCCAGGCATGGACTAGAGCTAACCCTACAGCCTCTCTGGAAGAATAGAGGCATCACTGGTTCTGTTGATGGATACATCACTCTTCCAGAACCACGTAGGCTTTTGAAGGCTCCTGTGTGCCCCAGGATTTTGGTCTTCTTCTGACCTGTCAGACACCTTAATGTCAACTGAAATAGCTCCTCTGCCTTATCCCCCTGACTCTGCGCATCCTACACATGGCAGCTTAGCTTCCCCCACTTTTCTGAATGTCTTACCACCATTCTGAAAGTCCTGCCCCCAAAAAGCAGCACTTCACTTCCATCCTCACTGGTCCCACCAGCTGTTGAAGACTAGGGCAAGATGCTGCTGTGGATCGCAGCTTGCTGAGATGAGGGCGCTTTAGGGATCATCCCTGACAGACCAACAAAATAACAAGGACTGAAGAAACCAGTGCCAGGCAGTTGACTCAAGGTGAACTCCATCAGGTAAAATACAGATGGGGCCAGGTGTCCCCTCAGGTTGATGGAGGGCAGCCTGCTCCCTAAATGTGGCTGTGCCCACACAGCCAGCCCTTATGCAGTTTGCTCACTGATGGGGGCCTGACTGAGGAGGGCTTTGTGGGGGCTCTCTGTGGGAGCTGAGCTGGAGGAGGGCAGATGCAGACACCCCGTCCATGCCCGTGTTGGCAAGTTGGGAGCAGGCTGATGTAAGCCAGTTAACTCCCAAACTGTCTTACTGACTAGATCTAGCTCATCAGGCACCTAATATTGTGCATTTTTCAGCACTTGTCTTGATTTATCCATCTCCCTTTCCCTAAGGTGTCTCATTAAGACTCTTGATAAATGCTACTACAGGGTCCTCCTGAAAGCGCCAGCCCTTGCTGGCTCCCCATGCTGCTGGCCCTGGGCATGGAGGGGCTGTCCTGTCCCTGTCCCTCATCGCAGCATATCTCAGCCATGCAATGTTGAATTCCCGGCCCTGCTCCGGGCAGGTTTGCTGCCGATCTGGCAGCTGGGCACGTGGCTGCCTGCCTCATTTACATGCACAATTACTGCAGTTTGGGGCAGTTTCCCTGCTGGCAAACTGTCTGCTGTGACTCCTATCTATTCCACAGGCCTCTCCTGCTTTTGATGCCACCTGTGATCCTCACTGCTAGGATACAGGCAGAAATGGCCCCATGGGTCTCCTCTGACCCAGGAGAGGCCATAAGCACATCTTCAAGTCTCTTCCAGTCTAACTCAAGTGACTTAAGCAATGGAGTGTTAACCACTTCCTGGGGAGATGAATCCCAGTGTAACAAATTTCACAGCCAGGAAGTTTATCTAGACCTTCTGTGTATGTTTCTCTTGTAATGGTGCATCCAGATCAGACCTCTCTCCTGCTTCTTCCTTCTCTTTCCAACGAGAAACTGGAGGCATTTGCCCCTGCCAAAGTCATGGTATAGCCCAGATCCCATCCCCATATCTCTCGCCTGCTACTCCTTATCCTCAGACCTGCCCCACACTGGTGTTGCACCCAGAAGCCTCTCTGAAGGAGGACAGGACTATACAAAGATGCAGAACAGTGGTGATGCATGAGTTGATCCAAAGCAGCTTCTGAACAAGGTGAACATACCCCTGTCACCTGTTCACATGGCCCAGCCCAGCCAGGGACAGGCCAAGAATGTCAGGTCACACACATGAACACAATGTCCCCAGACGTCGCTGTGGATGTTCATATGCCGTGCACTGCACTTTCTTGGCCAAAGCACAACCCTGTCCACTTCAAGGAGCTTTGAGGGAGTTTATCCACAAGGACAGCTACTCCTGCCCGTCCCACCAAGTCTGCAAAGCCCAAAGAGCCATCTGCCAGTGCCCTATCCAATCCCACTGGGCACTGCTGCTGCAGGGACCCCACTGGGCAAAGCCCTGCACAAAGATGTGGAAGGAGGTTTGACAACTCCCGATGACTGGCACAGCTCTTCTCTCCCACCCCTGGCAAGCAATATCCACTGCACGCTAGCTAGATTTTTATAGATACAGGCTATCCCTTGAAGGAGGCAAAAAGCCAAGTGCATGTAAGTGATATTATAAATCACCTCTCGTTGACGATCACTTGAGTTCTGCTCAGACTCCTGCTCGCTCTCATCTCTTGGCTGGAAATGGTTCAAACTCTCTTTATCTTAATGAGGGATGAAATCCCACAAAAACGGCTGCTTGCCACCCAGTGTCACTGTGCCGACACCAGGCAGCATCCCAAGAAACAGCTCTGCTGACTGACAAACCAGCGTCAGGACCACAGGCACCGTTCACTGTGACAGTCGTCCCAAAGCAGCAGCGGGACCAAGCCAGGAGTCCACTGGCTGGAGCTGCTCCTGCATAACCTGCATGGTCACTGGTGCAGCAGTAGCAGGTGGAAGCACTGGTGCTGATGGAATAAGTGTTCTCAATAAGGGTAGATGAACTGGTGGTAAAAACAGAGCTTACACTTTGGCATCCTCTTCTTCTACCCCAATGAAACAGGGAAAAAGGTGAATTCAAGCTAACAGGCTCTGCTCCCTCATGCAGGCACAGTACAGAGCAGTGTCTCTGGCTGTCAACAAGCCCCCCAGGGCATCCATCTCCACTGGGGCACCTTTTGTAGGGGAAGCAGCAGCAGAAGTGGAGATGCCTGCAGGAAACAATTCCCCTACTACAGAACCTCGGTGTTGAAGAGATGAAGAAAAATCAGCAGTTTACATGAAGAGTGCAACTCATCAAACAACAACTCAAACAGGCAGAAACAGCCTCCAATCATAGTCATGCCTAGAGAAGAACCAGCTCCCACAGCTTTTTCCTCCCAAGTTACACAAGCGGAGGCAAGGAGAGAGGAATGGGGACCACTCCAAGACTCAGCTGAGTTGCTTCAGATTTATCTTTCCTTGGGGCACCATTGTTAAGATCTCACAGCCACTATGCATTAAGCAATCCTGATCTGGATTTCATTTCTCAAACTCAGCTATTTCCCAAAAAGGAGACTCAGAATCATTAATCACGTCTCAGAAAACCAGGATGGAAATGGAGGTCTGGGAAGCAATCTCTGCTTCGAAAGGGAGTGGCAATGCTCAGGAGCATGTCAGCCCAGGCTTTGGGTAGCACTCTGACAGTCCCAACAAGGCAGGAACCATCTCTCTTCCATGTGCGGTTGCTATCCCTTCCCAAACTCACCTTCAGAAATTTGTACAGCAGAAAGGTGAACCAATTCGTCAGCATCTTCTCTGCCACCGACTCTGTTCTGTAGGGAAGGTAGAGAGCAAAGCCATCAGCAGAGAATATTAAAGGTCTCTGATCTCACCCCTTGCTACCTCCCCCTTAGACTATGGCTAAATTATTTTTGGCTTTAAAAGATCTCATCTGGAAAGGCAGGAGCCTCAAAGTGGGGGGCACAGGTAGACAGCACCAGCTCTGATGGAAAGCCTGACCATCCACATGGCTGAGCCACAGCAGTCACCCAGGAGAGAGAAGCACATTTGGAGAACTGGAGAGAGTCAAGTTCAACCTTGTCCCACGGGGAGTCTCACTCAGGGGATGAGCAGCTTTCTGCTTCTCCCTGGTACCTTCTATTTCAATGAACTTTGTTTCTTCTATCATGTCCCTTTGGAACCAGGCAGCTCCCTCCAAAGGATTGTATGAGACACCTAAGCCCTAAACCTACCTCAAGTTCCCCAGTTAAAGTACAACCTGATGGAAGAGATGAAGTCGCAAGGCAAAGCCAGATCCTAACCCACATTTCCATGACAGGAGCACCTCTTCCCACAACACTGTGTGCCTGATATAGCTGGAAGCCCCTTTTCCCACCTGAGAGCTGCTGCTGCCTTCTGCTCCTGCAATGTACTCAACACTGCCATTGCCCTCGTGCAGGCTATCATGGTGACATGGGACTTTCCTGCAACCACTGAAGGAAATCTTGATCTCTAAAGTATCAAAGCTAAGGGAACACAGTAGAGCAAGAGGATAATCACAACCACAAGAGGATAAGGCCACCACTGGATTTAAGTCGGGAGACTTTGACCCCAATATGTTTTCAGTCAAACTTACCCCCAGTACTAATTCAGCTGAAAACAACAGGATTAAAGAAGGAAGGAGTAAGAGCAGGGGTTGGAAGCTTAACCTCTTTTCCATGTACTTTGAGAACACAAACACTGTGCCAGGCTTGAGATTTAACCCTTCCCTGCCTGCATGGTGAAAGTCCTGGGTCTCTGCCTCCTCAGAGTGTGTGGTGATGATGGAGTTTGCAAGTGTACAGTGCTGTAACCACCTGATCCAAAAGGAATTTAAAAATGGAGCCATGTCTCTTAGCTTTTGAAGATGCAGTTGAAGGAAGCAGTGTTTACTTGGGACCATGCACAAGGAGAGCAGGATTCCACAAGATGGGTGTGAAACATGGTGGGTCCAAATAGGACGTGGGAACCTCAGAGTGCTGGTACTGTACCCAGAATGTGCCACACCAGCAGACAGAGGGACAGCCTGGCATGGAGGGAGCTGAGGGTGATACTGGACCCAGGTAAACTGTGCAGCCCTACAAGTGGAGCTTAATATGCTTGTCTCTATACCACACCTTATCTCTCTGACACAAGATTAAAATTCCCTTTAACACATCTATTATTTTTATCATGGCTTTGGCTTTCACTCCTTTTAAAGTAAAAATGCCAGCCAGTCCCTTGACCCTCTCTGGTTAGGCTTCTTCAGCTTATCCACCCATTAATCATCAGATCAGCCACTTGCAAATACAGACGCTTCTGAAAGCACAGGCAATACTAACAACCTCAGGGACATGACTGCATTCCTCTTGCACCAGGGAAATGAATACAAATGGGTTGACTCAAGAAACAAAACCCAGAAGAAACTCAAATGTCAGGGCCACGAGGAATCCCACTGCCCAATGCCATGCACTGCCTAACAGTAATGCCGTGCCCAGCAGATGGGCCAGGAGCAGTTCCCAATGACCAGATGGCGAGGAAATCCACTTTCTCAGAGTTTATTCAAGCTGACTCAGGGTCATATGGTCCCTTCTAAGATTTTCTCTTGTGCTAATGGGGTTTAGCCCTTTTTGCCCCCGTCCCCAGAATAGCACAGCTCTCTTTAAATCATTTCGGGACAGTACTACCTGAGCCTCCAGGGAAGGGAAGACTTCACTTCCTGCCCCCAAATGGAAAGACTAATCCACATGGGGAACAAAAAAAGGGAGAAGGAAAGGGACGTGAGGAAAAAGCCAAGGGGAGGTGGACTGCAGCTATTCAGCAGACATCCTCCCTGGCCCTGGACCACATCCTGTGCTGACAAGCCTGTAACGCTCATCTGAAGTGCCACCACTCAGGCTCTGGCAGATGTTTGTCTTTATCTGCGATAGAGCCAGATGCCACAGCAAGGGGGGGATTATCCAACAACAAAATAAATAAGTAACAGCTCTCCCCAGTTAGATCAATGTTAATCCAGTTGCCCTGGGCAGTAAGCACAGTCTCACACCCAAGAACAGGGCTAATCAAATGGATAGAGAAGCAAAGCCCTCGGCATCACTCGCTCCATGCCACAGCTTCAGGAAGAATAGTGTCTCTTTGTTAAATATCACTCAGGGAGGCACAAGCAAGGCACCAGCCAGGGGGCCTTCAGCTTTGTCCTAACTGCAATGGGCCCGTGACTGCTGTGGCTGGGGAACAGTCTTTGGGCTGCCAGCTCTTGCTGTGCTGGTGCAGACTGGGCTCTGTCCCTGTCCTGCTGCTACAGCTCAGCCACTGCTGTGTTGGTCTCCTCATGCTGCCTTTTATTTGTATTTTATTGATTTACTTCAGGAGCTGGAAATGTATTTTCATATTCCAGTGAAACCTGGTGTTGCAGAGGGACAATCAGCAGGGAAGAACCTCAGGATGCACCCAGGGACCAGGGATGGGGAACAGCAGTTGACATCTCTAAGGGCCACCCCACTCCCAGTCAGCCAAAGTCTGCATCACACACCCCCTCTGACACACTGCTAATGAGAGCCTTCAAAACAGTAATGGGCGCCCTTGTAATGTGATAAAAGAAGCAGAGAGAGTAAGAAAGCAATGTGCCTGAAGAGACCAGCAACACAGGTGTAACTGGGACCAGTTCACATCTTGGTCTTCTCCAGGTGTCTCCCCAGAGACAAGCACACAAAACCTGACAGGTTTTGTCCAGTCTGGCCACACCACGAACATCAGCTGATGTCTGAAAGATGCTCGGGCTCTGGTTTGACCCCTCCTGGTGACATGCCAGCCTTGTGCACCTTGGCCATCCCTGCATCTCCACTGGAGGCTGGTAGCACTGGGCTGAAGGAGGTAGATATGGGGAGGCACAGCATGGCGTGCAAAGGGAAAAGATGGCACAGAGGGCCTCGAGCAGAACTGGTGGAGCTTATTAATAGTTTTTGTTGAGAACTTGGTGTATCTTTCAATATTCATCAGCCTGTGATGAAGGAGAGCTCAGAGCTATCGTTAAATATTGATGGGCCAGGCAGACTCACGGCAGGAGTTGGCAGGATGCCTCCTGCTCGCACTCCCTCCCGGCCCCAGCGAGACTGCCAGCTTGCAAAGATCCACTTAGCTTTCCTAGGAAACCCCTCTCTGTGCCTGGCAAGGTGGGCAAGCCCAGAGAAGACAGCGGGGAAAGGAGGACTCCTGCCTGCTGCCAGCCCACAGAGGCACCCATGCAGCCACCAGGCAAGACAAGAGCTGCTCCATGTGATGAGAGGTGTGGGGGACCACCTGCAGCTGGAGAAGGGAAGGCATGTGGGAGCATCCTAACAGTAACATGCCACAGTGCCCAACACCAGCGTGTACTGCCCTTCCTGCACCAGCCTCCGCATCTGGCAGCTGCCAAGCACCTTATTCCCTCCTTCCCAGGCAACATGAGCCCACGTGGGTCCAACTAGAATGACAACACTCCATGGGTGACTCGAGTTGGCTAGAGCCAGGTGGTCCTACATCCCTCTCATATTGCACGCAGACAAGTAAGGAAATGTTTGACCACAGATCCACTGCTCACTCTGCCACAACCAGCACCAAAGCCATCACTGATGGCATCCCCAAAGGACACCAGCTCATGTCACCACTCTCAGAAGAGATTGGGCACTGTCTCCCAGCTCCAACTTCTCAGGTGGTTACTCACCTTCGCAAGAGCAGCTTGGGGTGGTTCTTACTTTCCAGGTTCTTCTCAATAAGGTCCGAGAGGAGCTGTTTCAGCACACCCGTGGCATACTCCATCTCCCCCTGCAGTGCTGTCATGATGAGGGAGGCCACGTTGCCACGGTCTCGCATGGAGAAGCTCCGCTGAGCCTCCAGAGTGCGGATGAAGGTCAACAAGAAGTGCTTCTTGTTCAGCAGTTGACCAAAGAGGGTCAAGGACTTCTCCACATTTGCCTGGACCTGAAAAGATAGAGCAAAGCTGAGAGACAGGCACGACAGGAAGGGTGACAAGACGGTAGCTGGGCTGAACAAGACCCTGGATTCACCCTCATCCCACAAGAGGAAGTGAAAAAGGGTCAAGAAGCACCTGGATTTGCTCTCTCCATACTCCCAAGCTTCCCCTTTGGTGATCAGTCTCAGTTCCCTTCAAGGGTGTTATCTAGTTTGTAATATCCCAGCATCAGGTTAACAGTCTCAAAGCATCAATGTATATAGATGTCTATATATGCACATCCTTCCATACAAAGACTCTCACCTGTGTGCAGGCACAAAAATGCACTTCCCTCCATAAACAAACACTCTTTCTCTCCCAATCACATGCACAAATTATAATTTTCAATTTCAGCTAACAAGCAGCTCAATTCCCATCCAAGTCACTGCAACATGCACTTTGGGTGTTGCACAGAAAGCAAATAAAGCCACAACCCTGAGCTCTGCCAGAAGCAAATCTGCCTGGTTCTGAGGGATGGTGGATTTCAGACAGAAAAGTGAGTAGCAGAAACCTGGTTCTGTCCCCCTCTAGATACAGCCTGAAACAGTCCCTTTTCTCATGAGACATTTGAAGGTGTATTTCTGGCCATTCTTGGCCACATGGGACCCAGCAGAGATTGGGCTGGGATGCTTTTACCCCCACACTGCCACTGGCAGCCCAGCTCTGGTCAGTCCTGACCACATCCCTTACCAGAAACTAACATTTTTACAATCCTATGTTTTCCCTTTACAAAAGACGGTTTCCTCTGAATAAAAGCCTTGCTGTGGGGTAAAGCACCATTTTTTTTTCCATTCCCCCCCCCTTGTCTTCTTATTGGGAGAATAAGCATAACATTCATTTTGTGTAGGTATTTGGAGACAAAACAACACTTTTCATTTCAAAACACCAACTCAAAATGAAGAACAGGGTTTTGACACAAAATCATTTCACTTCAATCAAAACTTTGGATTGGCGCTCTTCAGTTCAGTGAAATTCCTTGCAGTTGTAACTTTCTTCTCCAAAATTCTCCTTCCCACTGGACAAAACCCGTTTCCCACCAAGTCCTTGTCAATTCTGTGACACTGTCACCCTCACTACCCAGATGAGGGGGGACACCTGCCTCAGAGCATTCTAGAAGGGCGATGGGGGAAGTGACAAACCCTCTCTGTCCCCATCCTTGGAGCTCCTCTAGTGGGCACCACATGGCTCAATTTACTCTAATGCAAGTCAGAGGATGATGTCCTGCTAGGAATGGAAATGCTTCAGAAGTTATGTTTTCCTGGAATCCCTCCCTCCAGACACACAGCAACCTTGATGTAATGATGCTGGTAATTCAGCAGATGCCTGAGATTCAGCAGCATCAGCTGCTCCCTGTGGGGACACAAATGCCAGTTGATTCCCCATCATGGGAAGATCCCAGAGCTGTCAGAGTGCAGTGGCTGCACTGTAGACCTAACAGACCTACCAATAAAACTGGAGCAGCAGATGTGCTGGAATCTCACCTCTGTGCATTGCTGGTGCTTTTGCAGTCAAGACCAGCCAAAGCAGACCATGGGATGAGAGGCTTTTTCCCTTCAGCAAAGCAACAGGATTTAAATAAGGCAGAAAACAGGTCCTGCCCAACAGTGACCATCCCACAGGAGTACACAAAACCCCCATCATAAGCAGCACAGCAATGTCTGAGCCCCTCTCTGCCTGTCACCTCCCTAAGTCCCTGTGTTTAACTTGCTGATCATTAGCAGAAATAAATGAACAATAATGAATTAAATATTTAATCAGGCTTAAATTCTCACAAAGCAACAAGCCTCCTCTCAAACCCTTCAGAGGAAGGGAGCTGGTACCAACAGCCTGGTGCTTGCTGTGGATTAGCGTGTGCATGAGCAAGCGCCGTTTCCTTCCCGTCACTTGCAATAGCTAATGTTACACTCTGAGTAAAGAGACAAATAAAAGCAAACCTGATTAAATTATATGAAGCTTACACAACTGTAGTTGCTTTATTTAATCTCTTTTGGGGGTTGTTTTTTTTTCTCCTTTGCAACTTTAACCCCTCACTTCCCAGGCCAGGCTGAGCTAGCGGGCTTTCTTGAGCAGGATGTTTTGAACTAGGAGCTGGAAGATGACAAACTCCCACCCAGCCTGCCAGAGCCAATGCAAAATTTCTCCTCTGATACCCTTTTTGATACCCTTTCCACCCTCCCTCTTTAGGGAAAACCTTTAAAAGCAAAAGCAGAGGTAAGAGGAGAGCCAGGCATCTGCACAGACAGGAAGGACTGTGCCCCAGGGAGGCCTATGATCACGCCTTCTTAGGCTCTGAGCATCCGGAAACCTGAGCTGCAAGGGGAAATCCATGGAAACAGGGTCCCAGTCACCCTCCAGAGCTGGGATTAGGGACCAGGGAAAGAGAGCAGGCAAAGGGCCAGGGCCCATGCTGTAGCCATGCTGGCGTACAACACCAGCACGTGCACTTGCAGTTGGTAAGAGCTTGTTGTGTTGTAATTAGTGACCGTGCATCTTGCACCAGGGCCAATTACTTCTCCTAAATACATTGTGAAGCCCACGTCGACATTAATTACTGTGCTGGGTCAGCAGTGAGGGGAAGCAGAGGTCACCCCCCTCCCTTTCTCTAATCAAGAGCAGCCTCAGCAGCCCAGCACATGAGAAGCCAATTGCTGTGCAATTGCATGCACTAAATTATACAGAGGTGGGGAGGCCTAGAGAGGAGAAGGAGCTGGTTTGGAGAGCAAGGGAAGGATGCCAAGGATGGGTTCTGCATGGGGAAATGGAGCCAAGCAAGCAGGCGACGTCAGACAAGCCTGCTAAAAACGAGAGACTGGTCAGGAATCAAACAAACCCAATTGAATAAAGCAAGTGCTGTAGAAAATGACAGCAGCAATGATATTAATATAAATATTGATATTAATGTCAGAGAGTGCAGTAACCATTTGGCAGCCAGTCCATATCCATGTCAGCTGCCACGTGGCGAGATGCTCTTTGCTTCGCCAGGCCAGCATCCAACCAAAGTATCTCTCCAGCCCTACACTGAGCCATGAGGACTCATGCAGGGGCACATGTGAAACACTACAGAGACAGACAGACAGACCCACACCTCCATCTCCTTCAGGACAGGGTGATCTTCTATCCCTGGGAAGAGAACCCGCATGGCGTAGGTACGGTAATCCAGAAAGGGGATGCCAGCCCCATCCAGGTCGTTGGTCAGCTCATTGATGTCAGTCTGCAGCTCAGCAAATGCTGGGGTGGGAAAAGGAGAATTAAACAACACATCCTAGGGTCCCAGCACACAACACTGGCACTCAGCCCACCACCACACCCCCAGCACCCCATGGGTGGACCCCTCCAAGGCGTGAATATGCTCAGCATTCCTCCTCCTGGCAGGCTGTGATTGCTGTCCCCATCTCACAGATGGAGAAACTGAGCTGCAGAGTGTGGGGATGACATCCCCAGAATAAATCAAGTAGCAGAATTCCAAACAGGACTGCCAGGTCCCAGGGGGCTCGAATTCCCCCTTCTCAGCACTTGCAGCCTCCCAGGGATGTTAGGGGCAGCAGGGAACAGCAAGGCATGAACAAAACCAGAGCTTCTGGGGGAAAATGTTAGCCTAAACCACAAGAATGTCCTCATTTCTTTCTGACCTAAATACTACTCGAGAGAAGAACACACCCACCCCGGCACCTCCCAATCTGAGCAGAGTCAGCTGTGACTCCAGGGGAACATGATCCAAGGGGGTCCTGAACCTTTAATTGCACCTACAGGGAAAAGCTGACGGGAGAGGAGTCCTGGAGATGCACTAGGGAAGGGGGTTCTGGTGGGGGGAGCAAACCCTCAGAAAAATCAAATTAACAGCACTTTAAAGGGAGCTGAAAGGCAGGCAGAGGACTGCAGGCTCGTCAGCCTGATGAGAAAAAACAAACCGTCAGCTTGAAAGGCATGCTATCTTATCTGTAACTAGTGGGACTAGAAAAGAGAAAAGGCAGGGAAGAGATTGTGCCTTTTAATTAAAAGCAGATCCTTTTATCTGCCAGCTGTGGAAGACAAGACACCATCCCCTCCACCAGCTCCCTCTCCTCTCCCTGTCACCAGTGCCATCCACAAGCATGTGGTGGAATGGGGATTTGGGAGAGCAAAGGGCTTGTCTTTCATTCCCCTTTTTATTATCTTGTTTTCGGTGTGGGCTCCATTCACAGCACCCAGGCTGGTTGTGGCTGTGGCTGGCAAGGTCGAGGCCTCTGGAGCCAGCTTAGGGGAATAATGGGCAATTAGGTTTTATCAACAGGATCATACAAGGAATTCTGTCCAGTTTCACAGCAGCCGTCTGTCACATAATGAGAGACCGACTGCTCAGTCACAGGAAGCCTTCGTTACACTCCTTGCTCTCTTTTCCCATTTGGAGAAACGGAGAAGAATTTCTTAACTGGAAAAATTCCCAAATCCCACCCAAAATGAGTTAATTTCCACCAACAAAGCAGTTTTGCCCATATGCATTCCCTCTCCGGAAGTCAGTAGGGAAAAGGTGGCAGCACACTGAGCCTTGAAGCAGTAAGAAACCCTCAAAGACCCCCATGCTGACAACCCATGGATCCCTCACCCTCTTTGCATTCCAGGGCCACTCGGGACTCCAGGTTGTCCATCTGCAGCTGGAGGCGTTTCAGGGTCCGGTCAGCATCCCGGGACTTGCGCTTGTAGGCAATGAGGACGACGATGATGATGAGGAGGAGCAGACCACCCCCACCGCCGATCCCAATGATGGCGGGCAGGGTGAGCAGACTGTCCGAGTAGATCTGCAGCGTCCCTGGGGAGAACTCGAACCCTCCAGCCTTGATCTGCACCACGGTGGGGGAAAAAATGGACCTGGCATCAGGGGATATGCGCCCAGAGCAGCCCTCCCTGCTGTGTCCACTATGGTGGGAACTGGGGCATGGCTCCCAGCCCATGGCAGGAAGGAAAATGCAGGAATGGCAGGAGCTGGTCTGGAGCAGTGTAACACACTTTAATGGCATGCAGGACACGCTGCCCATGTACACAAAGCAGGCAGAGAGTTTGATGTCTCATTCCAACAACATTACAGTAACAGACGGGATGTGAAGAAACAAGTTCTCCCATGGATGGGGAGCCTGGTGGGGACCGTGCTGGGTCCCTTTCAACATGGCAGAGTCCTGGAGTGTGAGCATCACTGCACTACAAACCCAGAAACAAAGGAGCCTGCTTTAAAGTGTGTGCCAGCACTGGGGGGAAGAGGTGGAAACACGCCCTGCCTTGCACCCAGCAGGGAAGGAAGATTGTTGGCAGGGCCAGCCAGGGCACAAGAACATCCAGCTAAGCGTGCTGAGGAGGGGACAAAGTATTTTGTCCTACCAAGCATGTAACCAGGAAGAAGAATGTCCAGGGAACAGGTAGATGGTTCCTGAGGATGCTCCTACACATGCACAGACTATCCAGTCCTTATCCAAGGACGACCACACAGCAGGGCCAGCACCAGGATAAAGACAACCTCTGTGACACATGGGACTCATGCAGCAAAGGCACTGTGTCAGCACTTACCGTGACTTTGTGCTGGCCAGTGAGGTTGGGGGACTCACAGAGGAGCTGGGTCTCAGAGACAGTCAGGGTGCAGGGAGTGTCTCCAATCAGCACCGTGTAGTTGAGACGGGAGTTACCAGCAGCTGGTGGGAGCAGGTTCCTGCCCTTTGAGGGAACAAGGAATGAGACTGTCAGTTCTCATACAATGAGATATGTTTCAAAAAACCCAAGATAAGGTAAATGCATGCTCTCACAAAGGAGGACTTTGTCCCAGGAGAGACAAAGTGCACCTCCACAGAAGGACATGTCCCCATCTCTGCCCTCAGGTGCAGACTGGCTTACCTTGAGAATGAGGGGAGAGCTGGGCTTCAGCTCCAGCATCCCCGTGGAGCTGAGCGGCTCAAAGACAGGGTCTGGGTAGTAGACAAAATTGGTGGTGTTGATGATCAGCAGGGCTTGGACATTATCCATGACAAAGCCAATCTCATCCGGGCGGTCGCCAAGCTCCGGAGGGCTCCGCACAGGGTTGTCAATGGAGGGTGCATAGCACACCATGGTGGTGTCATTGTAGACGGTGCAGTTCTGCAGGAGCCACAGATCAAGGTCAGACCCAGCTCCAAACAGGAAGGTCAGTTTCAGACCCCACAAGGATCCCCTGAAAGCAGCATCCCTGGACACAGGATTTAGATTTGGAATCTCCTGTTCTGTTCTATCAATAGGCATCACATGCCATCTCAGGGCTGAAACAGACTCCTGTCTGCAATGGATGTGGAAGGGATGGCAGGCGAGAGGTCACTGGGGACAGGCTCTTTCTGCAAATATCCTGCAGATATCCCACAAACCTCCCATCAGTTTTGAACACTCAGATCTAACCCTCTCCTGACAGCAGCTGGCTGGAGGCTTTGCAGAGAGATCAGTGCCTGTCTTTGGGCACCAGCTACTGGACCTCAGCCTTTCTGCACCATCACCTGCACCAAGGGATGCACTTTCTGCCCTGTGTTGCGCAGGGATGGCATCCCTCCTCCTTGTGCTCTGCCCCCAGCCCCAGCCAGCATCACTTACGTTCTCTCTTTCAGAGCTAGAGTACTTGGCCCTGATCCTGGGCTCTTTGATGGTGGCCAGGTTGGTGCCAGTCACAGTCAGCAGTGTTCCACCACTAGAGACATGGAGACAACGGGTTAGAAAAGGCAACTTGACACTGGGTCCCCAGTTCTAGGAAGAAGGAACCCATCCTCTCCAGGCAGATGCCCATCTGCCCCAGCCTGGGTGAACCATGATGTGCCAGGGATTTCTTACCCCGTGTTACCACGGCCGGAAGGATCCGGCATACACCAATGCCAAATCATCTCAGCTGACCCAGGGTCAACTAGAGATATAAAACCCGATAATTAACACTAATATCCCACCCTGTGTCAAAGTTTGGGGTCTGAAAACAGTTCTCAAACTAAAAGCAACTAAGCATCCACAATGGGAAGACATGCCAAGGAGCTTGAGTTCCTCTCTGCCACCACTTGCTCCATCATATAGGCAGTGGGTGACAAGACAGGCTGAACTCTGCCAGTTTTTCTCTGTGGCTTGGTGTTAAAAGCCCTGTGGTCCCAGAGAGCTCACCAATGTCCTTGAGGAGCTCAATCTTCATCAACAGCCTCGGGAAGGTTTCCCTTGGCACTAGCTCTTAATGAATTCCTTTGCCTCCTCTCCAGCCAATTCAAATCTTTTAGAAAAATATGTAAACATTTCAAAAAATCCCCCAATGGGAAGTATTTTAATTTTATTTGCCACTGCCAAATGTCAAGCTGAAATTAAGCAGATCCAAAGCACTCTCTGCTCTTGCCCCCTGCCAGGCTGAGCACTGTAGGCCAGGAGTTAGCAGGATCCCAGTGCCAAGCCATTGCTCACGCTCTTCTCACCACATCTCTGGAGCACAGCCTGCCAGTTATCACAGCAGCACTGAGATGTACCCACCCAGGAGCAGGAAATCCGTGTGGAAAACAGTCCCCTAGGCATCCCACAAGCTCCTTGCAATTCACCTGTTGATGCTCCATTCGGGATCAATCTTCTGGATGGTGGGGTCCTCTGTGTAGTTGTACTTCACGTCCAGGTTGCTCAGCTCTGCCCGGTTGATGTTGATGACAATGGGAGAGCCACCAGGGGTGTGCCCAGGAGGGGTCCTGCACCGGATCTCACGGGCGCTTCTCCTGGGGCAGGAACATACAACCTGTCAGTGCCAGGACAGGAGGGAAGGCAAGGGCAGCTGGGGGGCCCAGGACTTCTCAGGAGTCCCCCTGCCCCAGCCCCTTTCCCCTTCTGAAACAGTTGTTGGGGTGAAGAGAGAAAGGAGGGAAAAGAAGAAAAAAAATCCAAGAAATGAAACAAAAGGCAGTCGAGAAGCTGCCTGAGCAGCTCCTGAGCGTTCCCATCGTGCGGCTGCTGCAAACAGCAGCGATTAGGGCTGATAACCAGTAATTACCGCAGGAAAATATTTAAAGAGCCGCTCCATTATCATCCCTAATCTAAAAATTATCCACTTCATGCCTCAGGGCTTTGTGCTTTTAGAGAAAAATCCCTCTTCTTAGGGCTCTTCCTGCAGTCTCTGACACACAGTGGTTTCAAGAGGAGACACCTATGGCCACCCAGGAGGTTTGCCTTCCAGGGTCCCTCCTGGCTTCCCAGCACAGACTTCTGGATGCTGCTCTGTCTGGTGGTCCCACTGCCTTCAAGGGTGCCTGTTGCCCATCCTACATCACCCTCTGTGCCCCTCACCATGAAAAAGCACAGGGCCGTCCCCCGATGGTCACAGAGACGTTGCTGCCAGCATTGAGGTGGCTGCCTTCAATGGCAATCCAGGTGCCACCGGAGAGAGGACCCCGGGCTGGGACCACACGGGAGAAAGTGGGTGTCTGTCAAATGAAAAGAGCATTCTTAAAGTCAGACAGGCTGGGAACTGAAACCCACATTCCCAAGCAGCCTCAACCAGGTGACAGGGCCATAGAGTAAAGGGACCTGTGAGACAGTGGCTGGGCATGGTACTGAGGGCTGGCAGTGCCAGTAGGATGGTGGGGAGGCAGACCAGTGGCAACCTCAGAGAAATTCAACCAGCATGACTCAATGCCTGACCAGAGCAGCCCTGCCTGCCTCCCACAAAAATGACAGCCAATTTTCCAACTTACAAGGAAAACCACCCAGAACCGCCTGGCACTACCTCCCTCTCATGGCACCAGACCTGTCTCCCATCACAGGACTTACCACAAAGGTGAAGCTCTTGGGGGATATGGCCCGGTAGTTGGGCAAGCAGTCACGGATACACACTTCTACCCGTGCCTCGTGCACCTTGTTCGAGCTGGCATCTCCAATTTCACACACAATCCTATAGGATGAGGGGAAGAAGCTCTCAGTGTCCTGGCACCAACACAATCCTTGTGCTAAGCAAAGGTCTCAAGTGCCAGCAGATTCATGAGAAATCAAGGTGGTGGCAGTTGGCACTGCCAGCCCTGAGGAGAGCTTCTCCAAAGCCTCTGGAGGTTTTGGAACAGGTACCAGCAGGTACTTCTCTCCCACTTCAACCCAGTCAGCTCCATGTCTTTTGCAACCACAGGCAGCATTTGAACACCAGCACCCCTGTCCCTGACCCATCAAGGTGTTCTGGAGCACACTCACCCCTTGTCAGGCACTTACTGCTCAGCACTGATGTACTCGCTCTCGATGGGGATGCACATCACATTGCCCACTCGAACACCCCGACGAACATCTTCAAACTTCAGGCCCAGATTCTCACCGGTGATGGTCAGACGAGTCCCTCCTTGCCTGGGGCCAGTCTCAGGGAACAACTAGGAGAAAGCATGGCCTGTCACAAGGGTGCAGAGCTGCAGGGACATGTCACTCAGGCAGGCTGCAGCTCAGGCAGCCATAGGATGTGTGTTACTCCCCGATGAGTTGCAAGGAGCAGATGGGTGATGATAAATGCCAGCGTGTCTGTAAGATGCACACAGAGCAGGAAAGACCTCCTCAGTGACAGATGCATCCAAAAATTCCCCCAGAAACACGCCAGGAGATACCAGATGTGTCCAAGCAGAGGGTTGGGATTTGGACACCCCACTGCAGACAGAGCTCTCTCACAGGTGACAAGGACACGGATGGGAAGGAGACAGGACAGCATCAGCCATGGCTCCAGCTGAGCTGACAAGGAAGTACATGGATGTTTCTGGCTTTTAGCCAGGTCCCAGGTACCCAGGGGAGTTTCCCACATCCAAGATGCCCTCAAAGGAGAAAACATCTCCACTAGGTCCCTGCAAGAGGGAAATGACAGGAGGGGAGGAAAGGATTTCTCTCCGCCAATAAATCCTATGCCAAGCCCAGCTGGGAAGAGAGAGGACCCCACCCCAGTGATGTGCCTCATTTAACAGGATGCTGCCCAATAAAGAGGACAGGTGTGGCCTGACAGACACTGCCAGGATGAGGGATGAACAGGAGAGGGCCCATCGCTGCCTCCAACCAGGCAATTACAGGTAGTTTTACATCAGTGGATGCTGACCCTGAGGTCCAGCACCCATCTGCAGTGCTAACTGGGATGAATGGCAGGGCTGCATGCCCCAAGTTGGACTAGGGACAGAACTGGATCCCCAGTTACATCAAGACAGCAGTGGAAAAGGCAGCTGCAGGTAGCAGGAGAGGGAGAGAGGAATGCAGGCTGGGTCAATCGAGGCGGAAAGCACACCCTGACCCAGGGAAAGAGATCATTCTGTTGCATATGATGCCCTCCTCTGCTTGTGCTCCTGCAGTGCTGGCCAAGATCCCCTCTAGCACCAGGAGGCACCTCTGCCTGTACTAAGCCCAGCTCCTGGGTCAGGCTGACCAAGCACATGTGAGCTCTTTGCACTCCTGGTAAATCTGGGTGACTGCAAACCAGGGGCCTGAGCCACCTGGAGCCTCCTCCTGCTTTGCCTCCTCCTCCTACTTGTGCAGGGCTCACTCCTGGACATCACCTCCACAGCAAAGAAAGGTACATGAGCTGGGAGTGGGAAACATGCAGCAGCAGACACTGTCTATATTTCCAGCGCAGATGGACCACAAGGACCCACAGACTGTTTCTGCACTGCAACCATCATCACTGGGGTTAACCACTGCCCTCCAGATTTGCACAGAGCTGGTCCCCTTCAGTACATGCAAACTTGAAGGGGGCAGCCAGTCCCCTTGTACACAGGCATCCCGTGGAATATGTTCCAGGACAGCAGAGTTGGGCCTGGTGCCTGGGCCCCGGCTCCCACCAAGGCAATTACAGCTCACTGTTTACACAGCAACAAAACCCTCCAGGGCTGCGGGGAACCACTGTTTGCCTAAACCCTGTTCAGCCCCTGCCCAAGTATGGGATTGGAGCTCATTCTGGCAGTTGCAGCCGGCATCAGGTTGGGTCTTCCCCTTAAATCAAGCTCTGCCGGGGTGGCTGGCAAGAAGCGGCTGTTTGTTTGGTGTTTCTAAATGAGTGTTAAAAGCTGCTCCAGCATGTTTGATTCCTCCTCCTCCACAGCAAAGCTGACAAGGGCCACGTGTTCAGGGAGGAATGAGCCTGGGAATTAAATGACAATGTTGGCCACCCAGTGCAGGGAGGTCATGGCAAAACAAGGTGTGCAGGAGGAAGGAGCCGACAAGGAGAGCAGGGTCTGCTCAAGCCTCCCTTTCCCCCTCTCCAACATCTGGACCCCTATTCCCAACAAACTGCTGCTTTTCTCCTAATTGGTTTCACAGGGTCCTTTTACATCAACTAGCAAATGGCTCCAGCAGGTACAAGCAGTTGGCTTTCTCCCAGCTCCGGCAGCCACAGCAGGGCCAGGAGGAGCTGAGGCAGAGGGGTTCCTCCTTCCCAAGGGAAAAGATATCACTCTGAGGGTCAGAGCAAGTATCAGGCAAGACAATGCAGAGGTTTGGAAGGGGCTTGTCTCCACCACAGAGCAATGAGTAAGTGATTCTTCACTCCAAGGTGAAGAATCGTAGCCATCTCCCAGCCCAGACTCACCACCCATGAAGAAACCTGAACTCCAATGTGTTGGGCAAGAAGGAGGCTCCAACTCCTCATGAAACCACTGTAGAAGAGTCTTTTCCCCCATCAGCCTATGCTGCCCTCTCTGTACCAGGCTGCTCTCTGGACCATTTCCAAGCCTGCCTACAGCCTGGATGTGGGAATAGGGTAGTAGGAAGCAGGAGGCAACAAGCAGGGTACGGAGGAGCATCACACCAACAGCTACAGATATCAACACCAACTACCAGTTCCCAGGGCACTCATGCAAAGCAGGGCCAAGGTCAAGCCCGCTTGCTAACAGATCTGTTCCTACTACATCTGCAGTTACTGCAAAATTTCATAATGAAGCCAGGAGAACTGCTACCAAAACTGGACATCATCAGCTGCTGGGAAGCTGCTGTGAGTGGCGTATGTATGAATGCCTGCAGCTCTGGTCACATGAACACAAGAGGACAGGGCAGAGCCTACAATGTGGCCACCCTGGCCATGACCTGGTCACTGCTGTCTCCACTCCCATCATCGCTAGGGATCCAGATTTGGGAAGTTCAGCCTGAGCACAGTGGGAAGCCATTGGAGACGAGGAGCCCTGCATCTCCACTCAAAATAGCAGACCTCCTTGTAGGGATGTGAACTCTGAGGCTCAATCCCACTTCCCTAGGAATGGATCCCTTCTCCTGCCAGCAACCCACCAGCCCCAAACAACTCTCTGCAGGCAGCACTTCTCACAGGCAGGGCTCTTTGCAGACAGGGCTCTTTGCAGGCAGGGACATGCCATGGGGGTGTTCCCCCCCTCCCCACACAGCTGCCACCCAGCACACTGCAGTGCCTATACCATGCGAAAGGCAGGCAGCACACACTGGGAAAAGCCAAGACTCATTTCCAATTACCATCAGATAAAGCACTGAAACTCAAACAGATCAGATCCTGTGCTAAGACTCCAATAATTAACACCACTGAGGCCCAGCCAGCTGTGGGTAAGCAGAAGGTATCCAGCCGAAATACCCACCAGTCCCTCCTTGTGAACCTGGATCCCAGCCCAATAGGCATGTGAACATGAATATACACAATCTTGTTAAGCAAAGGTCATAAAAGCTGTCAGAGAAAGGAGATGATGATGAACTACTGGCCCCAGAAAGCATGGCAACAGAGGAAGAGCAACCTGATGCCACTGCTTTCCTGGATCCTCTAGTAATGTGCAGGACTGGTGGGAATCTTGGAAATGAGCCAGAAAGCCCAGTGCATGGGGGCAGTGGAGAGAGGATTATAGCCTTGGAAACTAAAGTGGCGACAAAAAACACTCAAGTACTAAGCACTGAGTAGTTCTGGCTGCTTTGAGGTGCCACCAGAGAGTCCCATTCCCATCTCCAACCCCATCTTTCATCTCCCATTCTGAGGCATCACACCACTCGTCTGTCCCCACATACCTTGGTGATCTTGGGGTCGGTGCAGCGGCTGTTGCCACTGCTGGCGTGCATCCAGCTGCTCTCGTAGGCCAGGCAGTGCTGCCGCAGTGAGCAGCGTCTCTCCGACACACACCAGCCGCACTCAAAGCGCGGGTCAGCCTTGAGGCACAGCCCACAGCTCTCCCGCAGGGCTGAGCACTTGTACAGGTGGGCTGCAATGGCAGGAGGAGGGCAGGGGTCAGCATGGGTCCCACAGCAAAGGGTTTTAGGGAAAAAGGCACCTGCTCTACACCAGCTCACAGGAGGACAAAGCCCCACGCACAGGAGGCACCAGTACCTTGAACTCAACACCAAAGCAGAGCTTTGGGCTCTCTCCCAAAGCTTCTTGGAGAAAAGCTTCTTGTTTAGACATCTGTCAGCATCACTCCCTCCCAAAAGGCATTGGTGCAAACTGTGGTCAGAGCAGGGGAGAGGACGAGGAGGGGAGGAGCAATGGTCAGAGCTGGAGGTTGGAGCAGCATCAAACTGCTTTCCCACCCTGGCCCCATTCTTTACTCACCCTGGATGTTCTGGGGGTTGTCAATGACGAAGTTCCCGTTCCAGACCACAGACAAGTTGACGGGCAGATCGCTGATGTCATTCCCTTCATAGAAATACTGCAAAAGGGGACAGAAGAAGGCAGAGCCCATTAATCATTGAGGCAAAATGTCCTGGTGAGGGGCATGGAGAGACGTACAATCCCGTTACATGGATGTCTCCCATCAGCCCAGAGGAGAGGGATGGGACTTGCTGTCTAGGAACAAACAAGTCTTACAGGCATTGGTCAAACCACCAGACACAGCACATGAAACCAGTGGACTGGACTGTCAAAAAAAGATAAAGCAGCAAAACAAAGGGTTTCTAAATAGACGCAAACCCCATTAAGTCAAAGGTCTGAAGCTGCTTCTGCTGGGAGAGGAGGAAACAGATAGTGACTCTGCAGCACAGAGTCTTCCCACCAGACACCCGAGCCCTGCCCCATGTCCTCCCCACTCCAGGGATGCTCAGTTGGATATTTATGATGATGGTCATCACTAACAAAGCTTGGGGAGGACAGGCTGGGCACATCACAGGAGTGGACTCAGTAGAGTCACCCCTGACAGCCAGTGGGAGGATGTCCCTTGCAGTCCCTTCCAGCACCATCACCCATAACACAATGATATAAAGCTGTGGCCACATGGCTGTAAATGGGACAAAGCCAATGACCATTCTGATGCCACACTAGTCCTCAGAAAGATCTCAAGACAGAGCGGCCCTCCCCCCTCCACACTGCAACCCCAGCTGCCCCACTCCCAGCCCCACACTGTGCTCGAACATCAGCTGCAATCGGTTTCCAGGCTGGCACCACCACTCTGATCCCCTGAGCTCCCATGCAGGGAGTTGACATCAAGGAATCCTGCCTCCCAGCTCTAGGGGACCCCTAACTTGGGCCTCAGCACCTGCTGCTGTCCAGACATACTGACCTCCACTGCTTCTTCCAGCCTGGTCAGTGCCTCCTCCCTATCCATACCCCTCTCCCTTGCCTCAACACCTGAGTCCCAGTCCCAGCAGCCCCATCAATATTCCCTGCAAAGCCCCTGCACACAGACAGAGAGGTTTAATCGATACGGAGGCAGGAAGGCAGTTGGAACCATCCCTGACAGCTAATGACCTCCTTTGGCAAGAGATTCCCCGCTCCTTGCCTGAGAAAATGACAGGCGTGTCAGGAGAGATTAAATGAATGATTCATGGGTTGCTGGAGTTTGTTAGGGAACAGCGAATGCACTGGCAGCAGTTCACCCAGCCACAGGCTGGCCACAGCCCTGACACCACCTTCAGCCAGTCCCAGTAGCACCTTTTGCAGCCCCAGTGCTGTACCTAGGGGAGGTGGCCTCAGCATCTTGTCCAGCACTGCCCCAGCTTCTGCCCCACAATGACCCAGGACCACTCCAATAAGTCTATTCTGCTCAACCCATCCACAGGAGATGGGGATGTGGTCCACAAAGGAAGCCACGAAGGTAGCTGGGTAAAGCAAGAGACACTTGATGGTCCTTCTTGCCTGACCATCAAAGCTGGTCCCTTCTGTGCCGAGTCCCCCCCAACCACACAGTATCACCAGTCTGGCAATGGACATGACACCAAAATCAGGCACATACCCAACTCAAGACCTGGCTGTGGCAACACACCCTTCCCTCAGTCCTACAGGGTACAAATGAGAGGCCAAGCCTGGTCCTCCATTACAGCTTTTGGCTAGTGATCCTTTGTCCAGGAGCCATCCCACCCAAAAACAGGGTGGAGGATCCCAAAAACCAGCCTTTCCAGGAGAAGGCGGCTACTGCTGATCAGCCATATGCAGCAGCTGTCAGACATAACAAAGCCAACTACAAACCAATAGCTCCACCAACATCTCCCTTCTACAGGCAGAGCCCCATCACCTCCCACCACACAGCCTCCCAGACATGGCACCTCACCGTGTTTGCTCAGAGGACCTTCACCACCGTCTTCACCACACACCATCTACCACCAAAGCCTCCCATCACCAGGCCTGGGAAGATGGAGCCAGAACTGGGATGGGAGTTCAGATCTGTTCACCATCCCCTATCTTACTCCCAACCCGAGGACATCCCCAACAGGGGACAAGAAGCCAGGCAGACCCAGAGCAGTGAATAGAGGCCATTCCCTGGCAGCAGGAAGGAGCACGTGCTGGGGAGGGTGGTGGCAGCGCTGGAGCAGAATTTAGCTGTGACGAGCCACGTGGCAGCGTAAGTGAAATTGGCATTTTCAATTTGTACTCTGACATGTCTCATTTGGGGCCCTGGCATCTCGGGAAGGCATCCAGCCTGCAGCTGTCCAAAACACTTATTTGCATCTCTCTGCCCCGGCTGCTTTTGGAAATTAGTTCTTCTGGGAGGTGGGCTGGAGGAAGAAGAATAAGGGGAGAGGGCGGGAGAACATTAACTCTTCATGTCCCAAGACAGTAACAGGGCAATTGCATGAGAGACTTTTTCCCTCTGGGAAAGGACACATGCTGAGAATGCTGAACTTGCTGCAGCATGGAGTGGACAGTGGGGAGCAGTGGGAGTGCAGGACTGTGTGAAGGGAAGTGGGAGAGCAGGAATTGTCACCCTGGCTGGTGTTCACGGGGTGTGATCACCAAGGGAACGTGGATATCAATGAAAAATGTGTCCTTGGCATCTGCATGTCTGTCAGCAACCTCTCACCTGCCCTGCAGAGACACCAGCAGGTCTGTGACTTGGATGCTGTTCTGGTCCCTGTAGGATACCAGAGGTAGAGTCATGACTTGTCTGCTCACAGGCAGGTGCTGCAGCCACAGGGGCTCTGGGCTCAGCCTCCTGAGATGGATGCATAGATCCATCAGATCCCTCTCTAATTTCCAAAGCATCTCTTATTTTGAAGGATGTTTCTGAAAGGCCTCCTCACAGCCACCCTTGCCATAGTGCAGGCAGGAAGGTGCCCTCTCCACCCACTGGCCCAGCCACAGCCAGGGAGACAGCATCCAAGCAAAACAACAGCCACTTTTCCATCCTGAAAGCAGGTGGGGATCAGGCAAGGGTTGCTTACCAATCTGTCCATCTTATGGGATCCAGACAAGAGCCCACAGAGAGCCAGCAGGTCCCATCACACTGGCTCCTCCCTGCTTCAAGCTAACACAGTGCTAAACAGCCATTAAATACTTAACTATTATTAACTTCCCAGTTAATCAATCCCAGTGGCTGTCAGCAGTCTGGGATGAGTGGCAGTAGAGTAGGCCAGGATAGGTGTGAGTGCGGGGATGCACCCACCCAGGCAGTCCTGCTATCAGACTACCTTTTGCTCTATAAAGGTGACAAAGACCACCCAGCTGTGTCAAAGGATGACTTGGCTTGGCAGCTGCTAGAAGGACAAATTATGGGAAAGGAATGTTTGCTCTTGAAGCAAAAAATTATAGGCACAGCCCTGAGAGCAAACCAACAGCACCCAAAAGATAAGTTCTCATGCAACACAGTCCACAGAAGGAGATGGGAGAAAAGATGTCATCAAGTGAGTCAGCAATTGAGATATGAGCTGCCTGGCTCCTTACCTAACCCATCCAGCCTCTCTGTTCCTCTCTGGAAGAGCTTACAAGGTCAGTGTGGAAGAGATGACGGAAAATACTTCAGCCCCACCGACTTGAATATTGGTCTTCCCAGCAAAATCTCCTTCCACAGAGATGTGATTCAGGCAAGAGAAGTCCTTGCTAAGCCTTTCTCAAGGCTCTTCATCCAAAACCTACCTCAGGCATCTTCCCAAGTAACAACCAACAACCTCGTGCTTCTCACATCTCTGATTCTCGTATCTGTCCCGTCCCCACGCAGGGCATGCCACCAGCCCTGCACACTGTGAGGGCTGTGGGTCTCACTTGCCCTGAAGGTCCCACTTTTGGTTCTAGTAAGCTCACTGCTCACCCACCCACCAGCTAGCAGCAACAGGCACTGAGAGCTGCCCAGCTTCCCTTGGGATGAGGGATTCAACACTTTGAGAAGGTGCCTTCACAGGGAGCCACACAGGGGACAGAGCTGCAGATCTGGGGGCAGATCACACTGAGACGCACTTCAGGATGTTCCTGCAACTGCTGCGCCAACTAGCCAGGTCACTAGCCCTTCCCAAGCCAGAGGAGGCAGGGCAGCCCTACAGCCATCACACCCCTTGCCACAGGGCATCCAAGCCACTCCAGCCACAACCTGCACAACCCAGGCCTGGGGAAGGCAATGGAGAGGCTGCTCCTCTGTGAGCAAACCCACACATCCAAATTTCCCATGCAACCCCCCTCACTCCCACATGCACCATCCCCCTGGGCTGCATTTCTGGAGGAACACTTGGGCTGCAGCTGTGTCCTATTTTTCTGTAGTTGATGACCTCAACTCCTTCCCTGCACTATGGGGACGGCAGTAATGTACATCGCGTCTCGCCAGGGCTCAACTGCAATTCATCATTATTTTATCTGCTGGAATTTAATTGGATCCTATCAAACTCTCCTGATACTCCCTTTTCACTTTAAACACTGCTGCAGGAAAGATAAATGTAGGCACCGCTAGGACAGAGAGCACGGCTTTGCTGGCGAACGGAGCTGGGGCTATGGGCTCCAATCCTGTTTCCCTCTCTATGGCTGGTTAATTAGAGATACATATACTGGAGGTGTGCAGTGCTCAGAACAGGGCATGTGTGCATGATTTATGTTCCTCTATAAATACACCCTTGGCCAAGTAAAATACTGTCATCCGCACAACAGCACAACTTGACAGTAACACTCAGCCTCTAATTCTGGATCTCCTTTTGCTCTTTTCACATGGATCTCCTCCTTCGCTCCCCCATCACACACAAGCTTCTTGACCTGGACTCCTCCTGCCTGAAATGCAGGAGAATGTGAGAGCCTGAGCCCCTGGGAATATGCCAGAGCAACATCCAGGCTCCACAGCAATAAAAAAATACATAAATCTACCAGATCTTATCTCCCTCCCCAGCATCCACACCTGGGGCTGGCCTTCAACATCCATGCTGGTTACCACTCGTGTGCCCACCCTGCCAGACCAGCTTGCTCTGCACCCACATCACTTCATCACAGGAATAAGCCACTCTAGGGTGAACAT
Organism: Calyptomena viridis; assembly: GCA_013390005.1. Taxonomy (NCBI): domain Eukaryota; kingdom Metazoa; phylum Chordata; class Aves; order Passeriformes; family Eurylaimidae; genus Calyptomena; species Calyptomena viridis. The sequence goes on from WEIV01003858.1 coordinate 39,893, forward strand.
CGCAACCCAAGTCTGGCTGGAGGGCAGCAACCTCTATGGCCACAGCAGAAATAGGTGGGCAGAGTGGGTTCTCTGTGCCAGCAGCAGGAGTGAGAAAGGAGCCTAAAAGGAGACAAGGAGGTGACACAGCTGCTCTTCACCATGCGGGGCTTTGGTTAAAGGAAAGGGAAATAACTGAGGCGTGAGGTTTAAATTAAAGTGCTGAGACAACAAGCTCATGGAAAGGAGATCCGGGGTTCTTCCTATTTATACATTTAAAGGAAAAGAGGAGCTCTGGGACTATTTCAGCCTTAAGGGGAACATTCTGGAGAGAAAATGTCAAACCCTTGGTAGCAAGAAACACCTGTAGCCATTTTGCCAAGGCCAGGACTAAATCTGATCAAGTCCAATGTTAAAAGCAGAAGTGCAGATTCAGGACTGTGGCACTTTTCAGCAGCAAAATTCTTTAATTTTTGCAGCAATCAGGAGGATCAGCCTTGTTGAGGGACAGCAGATGAGAAAGAGCAGGCAAAGGCAGGGATGTTTGGAAAATGAAACTCAGTGGCATTACTGTCTTAAGACAGGTGACCATTTCTCCAACTCTGCTGCAAAAAGTAAGCTTGGAAAAGTCTGTCTCCAGAAGATTAAAAGTAACCAATTAGCAAACAAAAAAGTTTATTGGCAAAGAACTTAATTTTGAGAGTTAGGCTTGTCTTTCTTTTTTGTATCTTGACAATACATGTGGCAAACCTTTAGGGTTGCTTTCCTTTTGAAGAGCAAAGTGAGGAAGCAGAGAAGGTTCTTTCAGCTTGTTTTTCCCTGGGATGCTGGGGAACACCAGAGCTAGTCTCCCTCGAGTTTGCCAGAGATCTGCTGGGTGTTCCAAACCATGCTTATAGTCAACACTCAAACCCTAATGAATGGACAGCTGCATATTTAACCAAGATGTCCTTTTTTTTAAAGTGCTAACAAGTCATTGTAGTTTGATAAGCACCAAAACTAAACAACAAAGAGTTTTAAGGGGCTTGACTTATTATCCCTTCCATTCACCAGTGATTCAGAAAAGCATCCCTAATTCCACGGAGTAATTAACCTCTTGTTTAGATCCCACAGAACTCCTGGAAACAATGTGTGCTTAAACACCTTTCAGAGGAGAGGACATGCATTCTTCACTTGCTACCTGGGAAGATGTCATCCTTTTCCTATTTTCCACTTAACAGTGTCCTCCACGCCAGGCAAGACTCAAAATCCTAACCCAAAGGATGAACTGCAATGGAGAAGCCGGCGGGTCATGGGTGGGTGACAGCACAGGAACCTGAGGAGCTTTCAATCAGACAGATGGGCTGCAAAAAGGCACGAAGGAGACAAACACCACGGAAGTGTGAATCTGAATCTCCCACATAACACAGCCTGGCTCAATGCTCTCAAATGTTAAAGCGAGGAAGCAGACCCTGAAAGCAAGGTGGCTTCTTTCAAGTGAACTATCTTCTTCTGTCTCTGAAAACACCCTGTGCCTGAAAGCCACATCTCGGGCCCAACACTGCAGCCCCACAGCCCTGCTGTCACCTGCTCCCCACACACCTCACAACACCTTGCACATGCTCTTCTGACTACTTGTGCTGTTTTCAGGGCATCTCTGACAATTATCAGGTCAAACATCCACCACTGTCAGCCCAGGATAAAGTGTTAGTTACCTCAGCTCTGTGTGAGGACTGCAGGGTGGGCAGGCACACCTCAAGCTCTCCTATCCCTTTGGAGAAGAGCTACAGAGGCCATACCGCTTTTGACATCAGTCCTGGCAGTCATAGCACCACCTTGGGGAAACACAGACAGAGGGTTTTGCTTCTGTCTCTCCCTCATGTCTGGCAAATTGAGACTTACTGGGGAGAAATGAGTCTAAATCATTCAGAGCTTCTCACCAAGCCTCACCTCTTATGTAAAGGCTCCCTGCTGCCACAGGCATCTCTCCCCAGCACCCTGCAGAAGCCATCAGGGTGCTGCTGCCAGCACTGTACAGCCATGGCACTTCCCTACAGGAGGCATCCTGCAGCACACAGACCACAACTGCTTTGGAACTCACTAAGCCAAACCCAACACTGTAATTGGGCAGGAAGGACCTATCAGCTCCAGAGGAGCCCTAGCAAGTTAGGCTGGCCAAGGGGTTCTGGCCAGGCAGGGGCTCACAAGCTGTCCCTGTAAAGCTAGGGACCAGCAAATCACAAGAGATGAAGATCTGTGAGCCAATATCCTCTTTCCCCATGGATGCCCTGTGCCCAAGACAGATGCAGTTTTGGCTCCTGAATGCTGATGCAGCCCAGTGCCCAGCTGGGGGTCCCTGCAGGCTGGTCTCTCTCCTGAGGACAAAAAGACCACACTTCTTCCACACTGCAACAGGGCAATGGTTCTTCCAGCCTGTTTCCAGCTGCAGGCACTCCAGCAGTGGGACCAGGCATGGACACATCACAGAATAGCCCTCAGACAACAAAGAAGGTCCCTGATGTGACTAGCCTTCTGCTGGGACAACAGTGGTTCAGCTAACCCCCAAGAAAGCTCTCACATGCCTGTGATGGAGACAGAGCAGCTAAGCCTGGCTACCAGCAGCATCAAGACTTCAGTGAAGGGACACCCACCACTGTGGTGCCTCTTTGCACACACATCCATCACATTCCCCTTGAAGAACTAACACCAAGCCGTGCAGGTGGCAGGCAAAGACTGGGTCTGGGAGCAGATCTGCATGACAAAGCCCCAGTGAGGGTCACAATAACATCAGGGAGCAACAGCCCTGCCAGCTCCACTTGGTTTCTTTTCTCCCCCAAATGCAGCAGCTTTTTGCAGCAAGAAGACTAACTATTGCTTAAATCACCTGGTTAATGGCTTCTCAAAGCAGAGACCTGCAGATTCTGCTCTTGTCCTGCTGCTCCCTGGGGCCTGCACCTTGTGTGACTGCCTGCACTCACTTCCAGGCCAAGCACTGACGTTTCCAGCCAGCAGCTCAGGACCGGGAGCATTTCTACTCTTCACAAACTGCCTGTCACCAAGGAAGAGCCCCGGCAGCATGGCATCCCAGCACTGCCAGCACAGCATCCCCCTGGCACTGCTGCCTAGGGCAGGAGGCAATGACTCAGGATGCTTCTCCTGCCCAAAGGCTCCACAGCCCCAGCATCACCAGAGGAGGGAGGGAGCCAGTGCTCATCTTCAATGGCCTCTAAATGTCACTTGTGCCACCAAAGGGAGCAGGGATCTGCGCTGGTGTTAGGCTGCAAATGAGCTTTCACAGTATGGGAGATGAAAAACAAATTTTAAAAGGATTAAATAGGAGAGAGAAGGGAGGGGCTGGCTCCATGTCGATGAGGGCAGGCCAGTGCAGAGCCCAGCAGGTAACTGAGGAGATGAGCAATACCAGTTCCCACAGCGGGTATTAATACCCAGGGTGGCTTTGCTTGTGGGCCTGGTGCACAGTAAGCTCACCCAGGGCTGCAAAACACCCTTCCACTAAGGGATAAGGCTCCCAGAGAGGGCAGAGCAGGCAGAGATGCCTGCAGGAGAGAACTAAAGTGAGAGGGCTGCAGGGAGCAAGGACACAGAAATGGGGTGTGATGCAGGGAGCAGGGATGGGCAAGCAGGCAGGGAAATGAGGCAGCTGCTGGTCGGAGTCAGGGATGGAGTCAAGGATGGACAGGAATTACTGGGGAGGAGGGGAAGCACTTGTAGGCACAGCTGCATGTGGGGGGCTCCATATGTGCAGTGGGACACAGAGGTGTTAGCTCAATCCCGCCTGTAAAGTGGGATGGCTTGGTGTCAGGGGGAAGCAAGAGCAGGCAGAGAGAAGGAGAAGGCAAGGTTTCGGCACATCTGGGCCAGCTGGCTCTAGTCCAGGCAACTTTCCTCAACTTTGCAAAGCCAATTTCCTTGAAGTGCTCCTAAATCCTGGTGGCTCCAGCATTGATCCTCTCCAGAACAACCCCAAGCAGCCTCCCCATGCACCTGGAGGAAGTGGCAGAGAGCCCACCTCAACCCCACAAGCCCCGTTACTTGCCCATGGGAGAGCAAACGTGGCCATGCAATGAGCTGAGATGGTCCCAGGGCAGGCAGGAAGGAGCAGCCCACAGTCAAGGTCCACACTGAGGCAAACTACACACTCACCGAGGTGTTCTGGCACTGGATGCTGGTGCTGTTGAAGCGCAGGGCGGTGACACGGGTGGTGCTGCCAGGGATGTGGAAGATGCACTCGTAGTTGCGCTGGCCGGACTGAGGCTGGGGCAGGTTCTTGGCTGTCAGGGTGATGGGTTTCACCACACCCACAGGGATATAAATCTGAGTGGAAGGCAGGATCTGTGGGCAGTCCTGCAAAGGAAACAAGAAGCAGCTGATGAACATTGTGTAGCCTCCCGCAGCACCCCCATGACCCTCTCCTGGGCTGGCAGGCTGGGCAACATGCTTGGAAAAATACCACCCTGAGCACATGCTTCAGTAAACTCTCATGTGCCAACCCCCAAACCAACAACTCATGGCTCCTCTGCCCAAAGCCCTGAAGACAGAAGAGGACAGAGGAATTTGGTGGCAGGGCAGTAGTGTTTTCCACAGCACAGGTTGATTTAGCTGGGAGATAAGGAGAGGATTCATCTAGGGAACCTGTAATACGGCACTGCAACAACATATTTGGGCTGACCGGTAATGACATGGACTTTAATTCCACCATTGCAGTCAATATGTTTCAGAGTTAATGCCCACTGGGCTAAGCATTGTCAAGTTACCCTCACGGTCTCCCTGCTTCCCTTACAGCCTTCATTGCCCATCCTTAACAAGTGGACAGAAAAGCTTGAAGTGGACAGGACCAGCTCGAAGTAGTGTCACTCCAACCAGGCCATCTGCAGGATGCCCAGCAGACAGCACCTCCTGCCAGGGGATGCTGGTGAGTCCAAGCTGGAGAGGAAGGCACCACCCTGCCGGCCTCCTTTAATCCCTGGAGAAGGAGACTGAGAGGGCAAAGCACTCTACTTCTAATAGCCGCAGGCTCCCAGCTGCTCCAGAGGAGCTGGTGACTAGTGTGAAAAGCACAGGGGAGCAGGAGGGAGCTAAAATAAATGAGCTCAGGCAGCAAAACAGCTCTGCAACCCCAGCGGGTGACACTTCGGCAACAACAGCCTGATGCAATCCCACCCTGGTTTGCCGAGCTAGGCAGAGGTCTCACACCTAGAGCAGCTACTCCTGGGAGTGCTGGCTTGAAATAACACCAAGAGGGAATAACATGTGCTGAAACGAGCTGCTTTAAAAACAAAAATGGGATGGACACAGATGCCCTGCTGCTCTTGCAAGGTTGCCGATGGCCACGGCGCAGCTGCAGGGGCAGCTCTCACCCCAAGGCCACCAGCAGCCACATGTGACCATGGCTGCCCAGCTGCCTCCTGCCACCCTGTAGCAAGCCAAGTTGGACCTTGCACAGCACCAGGCTTTATCTCAGCCAGTACAATTAATTAATTTCCAAACAATGCAGAGAAACAAGAAATTGTTTCATCTAGCAAATATTAACAGAAAAACCCAACTAGTTTTACTCTTTCTGTATTCTCCAAAACCACAATTTTAAAGAGAAGAAATTATTTATCCCCAAATCATACTAAACAAAATGAAAGCAGAGAAGAACAGTGGTGTTATCCCCAATCCAGAGATGGTAACGGGGCTGGGACAGTCTGAGGACCCTAGGTGCTGCTCTGTCACCTCCCTGCTCCATATCACAGCTGCCCCTCTGCAAAGAGGTGTTTTAGTTGCTCCCACCCCCCTTTCAGAATCAGCTCAAGACTTACAGCAGGGAGACACTGTCAATGCCCATTGCCATTTCCATGTAGTGGCTTCACCTCTGCAAGGCAGTTGTTCCCCACTGGCTCCCAGTTCAGAAATGCTGTCAGAGGGAGAGGTCCCCACCTGGTTGATCCTCCCCATATTGCAGGGGGACCCCATGGGTGGCACATGCTTTCCCTTCGGGGCACACACATACTCAGCAAGGTTTAGCTCCTGGCTCACCCTCCAACGCTCCCACCTCCTAATTTTTCAGTAATGATTGCCATCAACCCAGCCAGGGTGGTGGGTAAGTGGTAACTCCATGCCCCCCAGCTGGGCTCACCACAGCTGTTTGCAGGACTGGTGCCCAGGGAGCACAGCAGGCACATGTGTCCCTCTCCCGACGCAGGCAGGTGGGCTCGTTCTGCTGACTTGCAGTTTGAGTCGAATCCCCCTGTGATGTCACATGCTCTGCATCTGCCAGCAGAAGTGTCTCATCCAGCAAAAATGTCAGCCTGCGCCCAAACAGGAAGCACCTGGTGCTGGTGGGCGCCCAGGGTGCCCAGAGGGGTGGGGGCACAGGGACAACTCATTTCCCCTACAAGCCAGTCCAACCGCTGACACAACTTGCTCCAACATTGCCCAGTACTTCCATCCCTTGGGAACACTCTGCACAGCCCACATATCTATGTGTCCTGCCAAAAACAGCCCCTCCTAGCACAATCCCAGGTCCCAGGAGCAGAGAGCTATGAAGGGAAGGGACAAGCAGAAAAGCAAGACCCCAACACACACAAATTCCCAAACATTGCACAACTTGGATTTTCTCCATTCAAACCATTTTTCTAGATGGATAAGAACATGACACGCATGTCCATGCATGTCTGGGGAGGTAAGAACTTTAGAATCACACTGCAAATGCTGTGGTTTGGGTTTCTCTGGCAGCTCTCAGCTGCAGTTGCAAGGCTGTGCCATCAGCAAAGATGGGAAGAAAGCAGTCTGGGACTGAGACTGGGCCTGACCCCAGCTTTAAAGTTCCATCACAGAGTCCCCAGCCATTCCCACTGGTGGGGAATGAAGAATAAACACAAGCGGAATCCTCTTAAGTTGAACCAACACACTTGGTCCCCACACTCCAGCAGCCTTTCAACCTTTGCAGCAGCTCTGCATCAGCAGGGGCTGTCACAGGAGAGTAGCTTTTTGGAATGGGATGCTCCAATGTCCATTAATGACCACCCCACAGTCACCACCACACAACCCAAGTGAGAAAAAGTGAATAGCAGCCTGTGCCCCTTAATCCCCCCTCCCCAGCACTGCAAAGCCACAGAGGAGGGCGATCTCTGTAGCCCAGGCTTTAAAGCCACCACAGCCAGTGGGCAGGGACATCCTTCCTGCTCTCATCATTCCCAGGCACATTTACATGACTGGTGGCTCCAACCCACACCCCATTCCATCCCTAACACCCCCAGAAATCCAGGCAAACACCCTTGGTATGCCCAGAACAGACTACCATGGGTCACTCTGTGTTTTCCTACAAAACAGCCACTTTCCCATCCAGGAAACTGTGGTGAACCATCCGTGGGAAGCAGCATAGACAGAGATGAGCACTGTTTTCACTCTCTGTCCCTGCATCTCCTGACCAAGGCCCAGCCAACAAAGACAGACCAAATCCTGCTTAAAATAACCGCAGAGAGGATGGGGCTGGATGTCTATCATTACCTTGTCCAATGGTGCCACAGGCTGGCACTGAGCCCCCCCCACCCACCACACCACCCTGCTGGAGACTGGGATGGCCAGGGATGGGGACAGGATGTCTCATCCCAGCCTGGTCATGGAGCCCTCAGCCGTGGCACCATCCCTGCCGGGAACTGCTGAGGCCACACCAATGTGCAAACAGGCTGAGCCAGGCGCTCCAAACCTCAAGCCAGGCACTGCTCCAGGTCCCAGTATGATCAAAAGGTCTGCTGGGGGACACCCTGCCCATGCTCAGGAGTGACACGAGTTCCTGAGCAGCTGGTCTGTGGGAGAGCTGTGCACATCCCAAAGACAACACCACTGTGGAGTATGGCCAGATGCTTTTGGGTTCACTGGCAGGGAAAGGGGCAGAGCCCAGCAGCCTCCTCATGCCCTCAATGAAGGGAATGGGCAGACAAGAGCCACTGGGCTCCAGTGGTCTGGACACCACGTGTTGCATTTGCAGAAGCAACGCCAGAGCTGGCTGGAAGTGTGACCTCAGGAACAGGCTTCTGGATGTCTGGGATAAGCAGATCCTCACCATATTTCTCCAGGACATAAGCTAGAAGAAAGCAGCTTTTTTCCAATCTTCTCACATTAGTGAATCCCCTCTCAGGCAGCAGGATCCCCACTGGGCCCATGCACAGGCAATGGGAAACCCAGGTAAGTTCAACTGGAGCCCCCTTCCAGAACAGGGACAGAGAAGAAACTCTGCTTCCCACAACTCTCCCTTCAGGAGCCAAATCAGCATTTTCTGTAGAACCAGTGACTTGCCAGACCCCCAGACCCAACCCAAGAAGCCAGAGATGCCATCACAGGCTGGGGACACCAGGACATCCTAAAAGTGCCCTGCCAGTGATAGGTTTCCCCAGTGGGTGGCACGGATCCTGCACAGGATGAACTCCCACAAAAGAACATGTTCCTTAGCAAAACAGTTGAGACGAAGAAGGCTTGAGGTGCAGTAAAATGGTTTGTTTTACAGATTTCAACCTTTCCTCTCCAAAAACAAGTTGTTCTGCAATGACAGTTCAAGCTTGCTCCCTTCACAAACATCAAAGGAAAATGCTTTAGCGTCTCTGCCTTTGTTTTTCCTTTCATTCAGCCTAAAGTGCTCCCAGCTGCACCTGACTTCCCAAACTGCCTCTCCACAGCCACACAGCCTCTCCTTACCACCATAGCAGCATTTGTCATTCCCCCCTCACTGCTTCTCAGACAGTCCCAGCAACCCAGGCAAGGCAGTGGGAACTGTTTCCAAAGCAGTTTGCCCTCTTCTAAGCCCTTCCCTGTAGGGCAGGCGGCCACAACAGAACCCAGACAGGAGAGGGGAGCAGTCTCACGTTGTCTTACCTCAGAGAGCTTGACGCGTCCCTCCAGAAAAGAGCAGTCAGCAGCATTGTGGGTGCAGATGTGGCGGTACTTGCACCAGTGGCAGGGGAAGGAGCCGTTCACACAGGACAGGCAGCTGTGGAGAGAGAGAAGTGAGCAGTGTCAGGGCAGCATTGAGGCAAAGTACACATGTGCATTTCTTGGAATGCTTCAGCAGAACAGCATTTGTAGGTGATCTTGTACCTCTGGGTACAGGAAAGGACGCCCCTATCCATGGGACAAGTGCCGTGTACCGGCAAGCTGGGAGGGGAGATGCTGCAAAATCTGAATCCCCAGGTTTTGCCCACAGCAGGGTGAGGGAAAATGGCCTTTCTGACACCAGAGGGTTTGTGTCCCAGCCGGAGCAGCCACACTCCCTCCTCTGCTTGGCAGACTGACCCCTGCCAGAGCTCCAGACTTTGGGAGCTTTATTTGGGTTCACTGAAAGGCGATTTTAGCAATAGGCAGCAGAACAAGGGCTCTGCACCGCAGGGGAACAGGGGAGAAAGAGACAGATTAATGCACACTCATTGAGAGGAAAATTATAACTGGCAAAAGGTTGGGTCAGATTAACATTTCGGGACTGTAGCGCCTTTCAGCCGCTCACAATAGGTTGTGTGTGACCCCCTCCCTCAGCCCCCTCATCCCCAGCCCTCCGCAGCCGCGCCTGCGTGTGTCTGTGCGCTTCCACCCCCTCCCTCCAGCCCCAGACGCTTCCGTCTCTCTCCCCAGCCTCCTCTCCCGGCTCTTTGTGCGGAGGGATTGCTTTCGCTCCCCTCTCCCCGTCTCTTCTGGAGGGTGTGCTCAGGCACTCAGAGATGGCGGGAGCCCCGTGCTCTGCTCTACATTACTTTTACCGAAGAAACCAACCCAGGGATTCGATGCCTCTCACCAACACAGGAGGGGACACACAGAGTCCCCTCCCTGTGGAACCATTCACAGGAGCAGCACCCCAACATCCCCTCGCTAACTCCCCCAAAAGCACACCCTCCCAGCACACATGGCGTCCCTGTTTGCAAGGACAGGGAATCTCCGTGGACCCCCACAACCATATTGCCATTGCTTTTGGGGTTCTCACCCCTGTGAGAAAGGAAGAGGCTGAGCCCTCCCCACCACGCTGTCCTGGGGGGGCATAGCAGTGAGGTCCCACATTTAGTGCACAAGCCTTCACCAGGCAGGTCTGCACCAGGCATGTCCATGCAGCCCAAGCTGCTTTCCCAAGAAGGAGATGGGAGAGCAGCTGAGGCGTAAGCTAAAAGGCAGTAAAAATAATCAGCCTGGTTTTTAAAAAAAAAAAAAAGGCAAAAAGAGCAGCAGCACTAGTTTTCTCTTAGAAGGCTCATACCTGCTCTCAATGATCTGAGCATCAAAAGAATCAGGCCCAAAGCAATTACATTTAAACAAAGACAAGCTCTTTCCCCAACACAGCTCTGGCAGGAGGCAGGCAGCCCTGCCCAGCACAATCCTGCTCCTAAATCACAGCTACCTCCCTCCCTCAACCCCTGGGAAATGACAGGAAAACACAGAATTACCCTGTAAGGCAGCAGAAAGACAATCTTCTTGGAGAAGAGATCTTTGGTGGCAGAGCCTGGCATACTGAATCCCTCGCCCTCCAGCAGACTTGTCACTTTGTAGGTGTGGGGACAGCACACAACCAAGCCACAGGGTGGCTTGCTCAGGGTGCAAACACACATCCAGGGCTTCACCGGGCCATGGCTCCTGGCTCATCCTGGGGTTTCACATACCACTACATATACAGCAAGAGCTTCCCAAATCCATGTGCACACACTAAGGAAATATTTAATTAAGCTGCTTGCAAAGGGGGCTGGAAGTCATTTCCATGTTTCGCTCACATTTTCACTTCCAAATGAACAGCCCTTTTAGCTTTACCCACAAATATGCTAATCGAGATGCTCCTTATGCAAATATATGCAATTTTATTTCAGCTGCAGAGATTCAACTTAAAAGCAGAGCCATACTCTCCTATCTCTCGTTGCTTTGATGAAGGGAGGTGCAGAGGGTGGAGGGCTGGGGGACACAAACAAAGCCAAAGGACAGCTCCTGTCCTCCTGGTAAGGGCTCAAATGGGACCAGTGAACAGGGTGGACAGGCAGGACAGAGAACACACAGGCTAATCCTCAAGGGAATCATGCAGCCAGAGAGAGGTCATGTTAGAGGGAAGTGTGGTACAAGCGGTCACAAACCACATGCTGGGGCATAACTACCAAGCTTCCCACAAATCACAACCCCCTCAAAGGAAAGATTTTCCAGATACCAGGTCTTTCAGGGTCTGCAAAAAGACTCTCCAGTCCTCTTCCCACCACCTCATAAGGCATCTCAAAGCAGTTCTCAATGCAGCCATGCCCCAGGCACCCCAGCCCCAACAGCTGCAGTTCCTCTTTGCAGTTCTTCAGGGCCAGAGCCAAATCTTGGCTATTTCAGGACCCTCCTCACCTGAGAGTCTCCTTTGCCATTTAACTACTGCAGGTCCCAGCTGGTCTCCACTTGCCGAAGGATCTCAAGTTATCCTCCACATACACCCTGAGGTGCCTGGTTCCTCCTTCCTACTTCAGCCCTCCCAATTGCTTTTAATTTAACTGAGCCATTCCTAAGCCCCCATCCTCACAGATGGTTTTCACATTCTCCCCTCTGCCGAGGTTCTCCACCAGCCACAAGGACATTAAATGCTACCACGAGAGCACTCACCACACACAACTCACTCTGCAGCATCCCTGTTGCATTTACAGCCTGTCCAGGTCAGCACCCCTCCACTGGCAAAGACTGGACAAAGTAGCCAGTAACTCAGCATCTGTGTGCCAGTAACATGGGGAAACCCATTTCCAGCCTGCCTCGGTCCTGCTCGCCCCAGCCCCCTGAAAGGCTGTCCAAAACCCAGGGCAGGAGTTGAGGCAGGGATCCCCAGCTGCTGGTCAGGCCGGGCAGCACGGTTGGAGCTGTATCCTCAGTGTGTCCGTGTGCCACTGCTGTCTGTTCCTGGCACAGAAGCAGGTTGCTCGGCAGCACGATGCCATCTGTGCCGTCTCTCTCCTTCCCACGGTCAGGCACTCCTCCCTCATCACTTCTTGCCTAAGAGGCTTTCATCACTCCTGATAATTAGAGGGAGACTCTCCTTCATGTGTTGAAGTGCTCCCCTCCCCGAAGCGTGCCAGGAGAGCAAGAAGCCCAGCCAGGAAGAAAACCAATGGTGGAAGTGCAGTGCAGACACCAACCCACAGCTTGCTCCCCATCTGCCTCCTCATCACCCCTGCCAGATGCTAGGTAGAGATGAAGTCAAGGGAAGGGGGTCAGACCCACCAGCAGTGTCCCCCTTGCCTCCTGATGTCATCCTGCAAGAGGAGTGGCACCAGCCTCAGAGCAGCATTTCAGGATCGCCCTGTGCCAAGTGCCCCATCCCAAAAACAAGTCCAGGCTCACTGCTGGCCTGCAACTTCCCTCAGCCACAGCAGGTATCCCTGCAGGCAGCAGGCCAGCTTTGCCCACCTCTGAGTGGCCCAGGGACAAAGCCTCCATGCTTGCCCACAATTCACTACACAGCTGAGTCAAGACCTCCCAACACTACTCCCCCCTCCACTTCCCTAAGTGATTCCAAAATTGGTTAGGCTGTGCTAGGGAAACACTTGACATACAGAAAAGCAGAGGTGAGAAGAGAGCAGAAGGATAGCAAAGAAGCCTCTCCAGAGTGGGTGCACGGCCACAAGCACACTGCAGGATGAGGCCAGACACAGGGGTGGCTTTGGGGACCAACTTCTCACTGGGTGTGCAGGCAGCTCTGCAGAAGTCACCTCTGGCTGCCACGAAGAGGTCACAGCTGTCTCCACGCCTGACCCAAAGCAAAGCTGTAGCTGATGGGAAGCACGGGGAGCCAGCAGTGCTGGGTCCAGGCTCCTCACTCACTCTCCTTCCTGCACTCTCAGCCCCAGCCATGCCACGTGCCTGAAGGAGACCAGAGGTCTTTAGCACACTGAACAGTGAGGGCAGCAAATACAAACAGCATCCACAGGAGTGAGGTAAGCCTGAGCAGCAAACACAAGAGGAACAGGAGGTGTGAGCATTGCACACACACACACACACACACACACACACTGAGGCTATTTCCACAGAGCAGCACGTTCCTGAAGGAAGGACACAGAGCAAAGGGCAGGGAGGAGGGATAGAGGTAAGTTGAATAGCACCAAGAGGAGACCAGGGGAGGTCCATTAAAGAAGGGAAATTATAAACACAGTGCTGATGAAAACAGCATCTGTGCAGGCACAGCACAGCCGCCTGTGAGCCCCCTGACTGCTCCTCAGACCTCCTCTTGGCAGGAGGATGTATCCTTAGTGAATACTCAGCTCCAGCATAGCCTGCATCTGGAGCAGCAGCTGTCAGGGCTGAGGGGCTGAACTGCTATGCTTTGGGCTTTATATCCATCCCTCTGCCCTAGGGAGAAGGGGGAAATCCTTAAGAGCTGTGGGAACAGATGGTCAGTGTACCCCCAGCCTGTACACAGACCTACAGGCAGCTTCTTGACTGTGCCCAGACCCAAAGCCAGGAGAGGCGTGGGGTGGGAGGTCAGCTCTTGCCTGCCTCCATCCCTGCCTATCTCAATATATTTCTGCGCTTCCTTTGACACCAGCCCAATACTTTCCCATCCCTGCTGGTTTTTGCCAAAGTCCTTCCTCACAGGGTAAGGGTTGGGCATGTTGACCAACCAGGGGGTGGTCCAGGGCATCCATCATCATGCTGGAGGATGCAGAATCAAACCCTGGGTTTTAAGGTAATTCTCTTGAAACATCCTTAGCTGCCTCCCCTCGCTGAAACACAACACTAGGCTGTACCAGCCCTCCTCATTCACAACAAACATGACATAAACCAGGTTATCCCAAGCTGTCTCTGGGGCCATCTTACAGGATTTTCCACCTGCCCTAGTCCAGGAATACACAGGAATCTGTTACCACCACGCAGCTCAGCCATGCAAACTCAGATACACTCACTCAACTGCTTGCAGCCATCTGTCCATGCCTTTGAAAGAAAAGCATCTGTAAGCATCTGGAAATGAGCAGCGCTGGGCCAACAGAGAAGCAGCCACGCCACATGTGGGCAGATGGAAAGGCTGCAGCGAGGACTCCAGTGGCACAAGGACTGGCATCATCCCATGGGTGCCAGCGAGTGCCTTGACCAGCCTGGCCCTGCCTCACTGGGACAGTCTCGCTGCTCCTAGCCCTTGGGGAACACGTTAAAATCCCATTTACTTAACAGAGGCTTATAGGGAAAGCCTGATCTGTGGGACAGAGCCACAGTAGTGTCACATCTATCTGCCTTGGAGGAGTTAGAGGCATTTGGCATGTCTGCCCTTGCTCTAGTCTTGGAGAAATGCAGCACAGGTTTCCAGGATGCTCAGATCTCCTCTCAGCATCAGACCCACTGACACATGATTTTCACCCTTTCCTGGTGTTACCACCTGGATTTTTGCTTCCACGTTGTAATGGCTGGACATGCTGATGGGGTGTCTGGTGATGCACTGGGCATGTTGGTGCTTGAAAAACCAGCAGCACTTCAAAACCTGCCCACAAAATTGAAGGAAGCACCAAAGACTTTCACCTTCTTTCCCATCCCACTCCACTTGCCATCTCCCTTCCCACAGCCACATTCTCAGAAAAGCCAAACCACAACTGGATTTATGAAACAAAGTTTCCAGAGGAGAAATCTAGTGAAGGAAACATGGAAATAGAGGGGAAAAAATACATCTTAGTATTATTCTCTGGAACTGCTCACTGACTTTCAGTGAGGATTCCCCACTCACCGACCTCACTAGCAAGCGCGGGCTCTGCCGAAGGCAGGCAGGAAGCCTGGTGTTATATCTTTATCTTGAAAGGGGACTCATTTCCCCACAAATGCTTTGAAGAGGGCGTTTAACACTGACAAAGACGACCTCAGCATCTGCCGGCGCAGGCGCTGGACTGGCTGATTCATTAGACGATCAAAGGTGCCAAGAGGTCTTTAACTGCCTGCGCTTGATCGGTGTCCCATAGGAAACCCCCAAGGGAATCCACGCTGCTCCCTGCTGTGTCATTTTTCAACCCTCCTCCACCACAGGAACCAGAGCCTGTCTCCTGAAGCTGCAGGGGACCTGCGTGGGCAGCCCTGCTCCCCTGCCGTGGGCTGGCAGCGACTCCCAGCCAACCATGGCACCCTTTGCAAGAGCCCCATTTCTCTGCATCAAATTCTTCGTTTCCACTCCCCTCCTTCAGCTCATCTCCCACAGCTCAGCAGAAGCAGCCCCGCCTGATGCACAAGCCTTTAGGAGCAAGACGCCCAAAGGATGCCACTGCCTGGAAACACCTGAGCCCCATGGGAGACCTGAATCTGCTGGGGGTGTGGTACACAAAGCTGGGACCCCCAGAAGCTTCCCAGGTGACTCTGTTGGAAAGGAGCAGAGCCCCAGAGAGGATACAAGTCCCAGACCAGGGTTCCCAGGGACCCTGCACAAAGTACCCCATAAGTCAGTGATGAGTCTGTCAAGGGCACAATCCCCCACACGTGACACCTTTTAGCCCTGCTATAACAGATGGGACAGCTATGGAGCTCTACCTGAAAGACACTTCCTCAGCCCAGATCATCATAGCCAAACATATAGGCAGCACAACCTCCTCTGTATCCTCCTTTACTG
This sequence comes from Calyptomena viridis, assembly GCA_013390005.1. Taxonomy (NCBI): domain Eukaryota; kingdom Metazoa; phylum Chordata; class Aves; order Passeriformes; family Eurylaimidae; genus Calyptomena; species Calyptomena viridis. Next base: position 55,413 of record WEIV01003858.1, read on the forward strand.
CAGGGAGAAGGAATCAGATCCATCTTCCCTTCTGCAACCCCTCCTTGGACCAGGCAGGTACCAAGAGTCCTTGAAAATACATGGGAAGAAGAGTTTTGCAAGGTGATGGAAAATAAGAGAGCTGAGATGCTCGTATAGCAGCAGGACCAGCCCCACTGCCTGCAAAAGGGCATCAACAGCATGTTTTGCTGATGCCTTTCCAGATGTCTGCTGAAAATAAGAAGGGTCGAACTCTCCCCAGCACACATGGTGGAGCTGTGTTGGCTTCCCTGGAGCTACCCGAGCTGACATCAGCACAAGGCTGTCTTATAATCCTCCCATCTCTCTACAACCATCTGAAAAATCTCACCGAAACATTTCATTCTCAGCGAAGAAATGATTTGACATGCAGAACTCTGGCTTCCAACCTAAGCAGAACCACCCAAATGTAAGAAGAAAATGTAGTGCACAGTGATCAGAGATCTCCACAGGAAAAACATCAGCCTCATGGAAAAGCATATTGTTCTAATACAGAATTTATCAGGTTGATATATAGATTTTCCTCCACAAAATATGAAACCTGGATCTGAAAGGCTATTAACTCCACAGAGATCTATTAAAGACGCCTGTCTGCAAATGGTATTTAAAAGTATTGCATCATCCCAGGAGCTATTGTCATGCTCTTTGGCTATGATTCGACTGCAGGTCACATAGTTAAAACTACCTCCAAACTCTAAAACTCTTGACATAAAAAAATATAATAATAATGTTCACCAGCCTATAACATGGACTTTTCTATCAGCTCCAACCGGAGCTCATAAATATTAATGTCTCCATAATTAGCCTTTTTAAATAATGCATCCAAAATTAAACATCAACGCAGTAATAAATCAGTCAGGGCTCTTTGTTGTACATTTGTTTGGGGGGGATAGGGCTTTTTTTCCCCCGTGTCATGCACATAAAATAAAATGCCAATTCCCTCACCACCTCTTCCCGCCGGACTGCTGATTGGACCAAATCTGATGCCATTTGTACTTAAAAGTCATCTTTCTTTAATTTAGAAAAATAAAAGTCATATCTGCTTTTTGATTTGCAAAATAATGACATACAGCCAGCCCGAGCCAAAGCTGAGCTAATGTTATTGAAACCACAGGACGTGAAGGGAGACAAAGCTCATCTCCAAGTCAAGGTGAGGGAGAAAGTCAAGTTTGCAAACTCTTTCCACCCTCGCAGGCACAGCACTCTCAGGAGCAAAGAGCAGGAGGGCAGGAATCCCTGTGATGGAGGAGGTTTGCAGGGGCTCTCCTCTGACACATCCCTCCCGCAGCTCACTGCAGGCATCCAGCCAGGGCGCCCGCATCTCACCTGCTTTTTCCTGACCAAAGCTGAAACTCCAAACAGGCTTTGGAGGAGCAAACTCTAGCAGAGCCCCTGAGTCAGGCTTAACACTTTGCAAAAAGCCATCCAAAAGACATCACTCGGCATTTGCTTATCTATAATTACTGATCAGCTGAGTGTCACCATCCATGGGAGGTTTCTGGCAGAGTAATAAAATCACTTGCATTCTTGAGCTCCATATTCTTTGCCCAAACACATTCCAGCATCAACTCTGACGGTCCCACAGCACAGCCATTCCCCACTGCTCAAGCACAGTGTCCACAGTTCCTCATCAGGAGTTGTGGTTTGACACCCTTTAGACACCCTGCTTAGACAGCACATCAATAATCCACACCTCCTCTATTTTATCAAATGCATATCTCAAGCTGTCTAAAAACCCTTACAGGAGTAGATTTCATAGCAGCCTGACAAGAAAGCAAATTCACAATTACTTCCAGTTAGGAAATTCTTGGGTAAACACCCCAGGACATGTAGCACGTTCCATCTCATGTTGCTGTAACTTTCCAGCTCCCTCTCCAGCCTGGGAAGCAGGTAGCGTGGCAGGAAAATACAGGCTTCTCCTTTTGCATCGCCAAGTCACTCCTATTAACTGTTTCCAGGAATAACAGGCATTTTCAGTCACATGGATTGATTGCTACAGTCTGCAATGCAGTAAACTCACTTCTTCTTCCAAAGTTTTGCCAAACCCAAAGTCCTGTTTTTACATGAGGTTCTGCCCTGATGCTACACGTCCCCACACACCCAAACCAACTGTGGGTGCTCTGGTCACCATCCCAGTTTACCCAGGCAAAAGGAGGAGGTTTCTCACTGTAAACACCACTGTACTCAACTGCCCTTTCCTCTTGCAACATCAGCACCCTGAAAGCTGAGCACTCCCTCTCCCAGTCTCACACCATCCCACCAACCTATTCCTAGAGCCCTCCCACAAAGGCCAGGCCACTTACGACTGATGGACGCTGCAGTTGTAGAAAACAAAATCCACGGAGGCAAATTTCTTCCCTGTCTCCTTGGATTTCAGGTAGAGCTTCACCACTCGCTTGTCCCCTTTGAGAGATACAGGCAGAAAAAGGCATCAGAAAGGATACAGTCCACAGTCCAGCATTCAGCCCAAGGTTTGTGATGGGCTGGAAGGAGCTGGGCATCCCCACTCAGTGCAGTTAACTACTAAAATCCTCCAAATATGGCAATAAAAAGAGAGCATTCACCCACCCCAACTCAGACACCAAACAGGCCAGGAGAGCCCAAGTACAGCTCTGAGCCCCTACAGCTAAACACAACCTCCTGGCATAGAGACTGGTGCCTTGGATTGTACTGGTGGTACTGAACGGGGCTTTAACAGTTCTGGGGTCAGGAGAATGTCCTAGAGCCCATGGCCACCTACAGCACATCTGGCCAGGAATGGCCCACAGGTGGAAACAGGGCCAGGATGCCCAGGAGGGGTAGAATCATAAAATGGTTTGGGCTGGAAGGGACCTTAAGAATCATCTAGTTCCAAGCCCCCTGCAATAGGCTGTGTCCATGGCTTGGAGGAGACCAAGGACCAGCCTCCCATGAGCAGCAATTCCTTCTCCTCCTACACCCTAAGAACACAACATGGGTCCAGATCCCAAGACTGGGATCGCTGACACCTGAGGACTGTCCTCCTCCACATCTGCCTGTGGGGCAACACACGGGTCAAGATTTGTCTTAGGCTTTTTTCCCACCCCAGGGCACAAGCTCACCGCGGCCCCTGGTGATGGGGATGACATCCTTGGCAGAGGGAGAGCTGCAGTAGATCTTCCCATCCTCAATGCGGCTCTCAGACTCAGTGAAGTCTTCGAAAGAGCAGTTGACTCCTGCTGAGAGGTCTGGGACATTCCAGGCTTGCAGGACCAGCTGGGGAGGAGTGGACAAGAGTATAAACACAGAAAACTAGCAAAAAAACTCCACTGTGTCTGCTATGTGTAAAACTAGGAAATAAGACTCCTCTGTGTCTGCTATATGTAAGTCCAGCAAACAGAAAAGACCAGGGGTGCAACCCCTCCTCTGCCTCCACACATGGTGTGGGAGACATGCTCTAGGCTTTTGCGAGGGAGCCTCATCTATGTATCTCCCTGCTCAAGCAAGGAGCATTGATTTAAATGGGCTAAGAGATGGAGTGACCCACAGCCTCCATCCTCTGCCCTTGCCATACCACAAGCCATTACACCTCACCTCTCTACAGAGACCAAGAACAGTGTCAGGGCTGAAGTGTGTTTCACAGAAAGGCACCCACTCTGGGAGAGTCGAGGAAGGGAGAAATCCATCTCTTCCTTCACAAAGTCATCCCCAGGGTCAGCAGTTCTCACTTTACAAAACACTTGCCTTATTTCTAATTTGAATTTTTCACAGCTTCCAGCCATTAGTTCTTGTTATGCTTTTCCTTGATAGATTAAAAAGCCCTTTAGTCCCTGATATTTGCTCCTTGTAAAGGCACTTATACTCTGTAATCAAGTCACCTCTTAATCTTCTTTTTGATAAGCTAAGCAGATTGAGCTTTGGAAGTCTCTCACTGCAAGGCATTTTCTCCAGCCTTCAGCTCATTTACATGATGTTTACGGGAGGTTTTCAGTCTCTCCCTTTGAAAGCTGGACTCCAGCCCAAGCACAGCATCCCCATGTCAACCACCCCAGACCTCTGTGCAGTATCCTGTCATTGGTAGGGAGATAACTACCCCAGGGGTGAAAACACTGCCCAACTCCCAGCTTTAACCAAGGAGCATCAAGAGCCCCACAGTGAGGGCACAGACCAGGAACCACTTTCCAGGACACCAGGTGAATCTCTATCCATGTTTCACTTTAGACTTAGTAGTATCAAGCCCAAATTTCTCTGCTAAACCAGCTACACTCACACCCAAGTGCTGTGAAGAAAGTCCCATCCATTCCACCCTCCAGTCCCAGCATCCCAGCAGGTCCTATCTGCAGCCATATTGCATTTATCTCCATGTTATCAAAGAACGTTTACCCCTGCAGAAGTGCTTTCCAAACTGTTTCCATCCAGTGACAACTTCCCCCGATGAAGACTTTTTGAGATCTGTCACGGAGCCAGTTCTTAATCCACTTAGCACATGCTTTATCAATATTGTATAATGATAATTTTTAATCAGGATGTTGTGTTGTGCCGAGTCAAATGCCTTGTAAGGAGCCTAAAGACATCACATCCCTGCAGTCCCTCTTCTAATTCAAGTCATAACTTCATCAAAGGGCAAAATGTGGTTTGTCAGACATGAAACCACGTTGACTGGCATAAATTATATTCCAACCTTAAATTTTTATCAGGTGTATCCTGCACCTGTTCCTTTTCTTTAATTTTTTTAAAATCTGAAGTCCAACTAAACAGTGTTTGACCCTTGGGTCCTTTCTGCATCTGAGAAAAGAAAATTAGCACCTTTTCTGTTTCTGGGGCTTTTCTCAAGAGTCAATTATTTTTACCAAGTCATATTATTACAAATATCTCCAGGCCACAATACTTCTTTGTCAACTTTTTCAGGATTCCTGAGTGCCAGATATCCAAACCTAGCAGTTTATTGCTAGTATATGCTGTTTCTTATTCTCTTCAGGGTGCTAATGGCCTGGAAAATACTTCAGGGAAGTCCATCATCCTTTCTGTCTGCCCAGAGTGAGAGCAGCAAGTTATGCCTCTGTCTCACCCCAAAATATCTACTTCAGGCCAGGATCAGAGACAGTCTATTGAACTAGATAGATCGCTGGCCTAAGAATCACATTTCTGACAGTCATGCTTGTATTATGGAGAAACGTTTATTGCTCAGTTGTGTCTTTTTTGAATAATCATCAACTGGTTTATTATCTCCATCAATATGGAGCCGCTGGCCAGCCTTCATCAATGCCCTGCACTTTGCTATGCTTTATTTGTCTCAGACCTCTCTTGCCCTTTCTATTTGTCATATTGTAGTTATTTTTAATTGCTGTCTCCCAAGCCGCTGCCTCCAGAGGGTCAGGAGGTGGGATGGGGGGTCTGCAGGGAGCAGAGGTGGCTTACCGGGACCTCTGACATGGTGACCGAGATGTTCTTGGGCTGCACAGTGAGCTGGACACACTGCTGCAGGTCGGAAGCAAAGCGCTGGGGCTCATCTGCCCTCTCACACCGGTCCTTGCGTGAGCAGCTGGAGGGGAATGGAAGCGCAACGGTGAGGAGGAGAATCACAGCTTTGGGCTGACACCACAGCAAACAGACTCTTTGGCACAGAAATTATGCCCAGGTAGGGATATGGGGTGCCCAAGGCCTATACAGGAGCTCTGTTCTCCCTTGGGACTTCTGGGGGTGTTTTATACTCTGTTTTTTTTTTATTGGCACAAGGAAGCCAAACCCAGGAGACCATGGGCAAGATTAGCAGGCCCTGTCAGCAGCTTCACCACGAATGGACGCTTGTAAGCACAGCCTGGGCACTGCAGGAGGGGATGACAGGTCCCTTGGACCACTCCACTCCTACGCATTTGATGGACAAAGTTCAGGGGAGTATGTCCCCAAGGAGACCAGCAGTGGGGACACACACATTTTGCCAACTGTAGGTTCCTGGCGTGGCCCCAAGGACAATCCCGTGGTACTTACATGTTGTGGAGGACACACCAGCCGCAGTGGGGGTCCCGGGAGCCCAGGCACAGCTCACAGCTCTCATACTGCTCACAGCTCTCCACTGGCACACGTGTGACCTGTGGGGAACAGGCACAGAGTGAAGGGGGACAAGCTGCATGTTTCCCTGCTGTGCCCACACCTTGACACTGTAGAGACAAATCCAGCACAGACTCATCCTGGCCCATTACTGGGGAGGCAAGAGCAGGCTGAGCCCCTCACTCATCACCTCTCCCAGGCCCAGGCAGCACATTTGTAGTTAACACGTCCACCCCAGAGATGCTTTAACTCCAACTAAGCTCCTTTCACTGTTGCATCTTTGCAGAGTTTGGGAGTGGGCTGTGCCAGCTCAGCCCCACACTGGCTCCCAGTGCCAGCCAGGCACCCTGCAGCTGCTGCAGCCCTGCTCCAAAAGGGTTACCAGTCCTTTATTAATTGCTCCTCCAGATTTGATTAAAATCCCCTCATACTCCGAGCCCTTCGAGCTCTGTTACAACTGTTCATTTAATTACTTTCCACCAGCACTCTGATAACACCAAGCGTAGTAGGGAAGAGAGCAGGCTTTATTAAGGAGAAAGGAAGAGAAGAGGGGGAACAGGGAGGGGGTGCAGGAAACTGTTTGTTCGGCTGCCACAAGGAGCCAGCAGCTTGGAGCAGCTGCTCATGCTCACTGCACTTGTGCCTAAGTTTCCCCACTGCTCACCCAGGGCAGGACTCACTCATTAATTTGCAAACTTCTCTGCTTCAGGCTAAACCTGGTGTGTCCTGCATCCTTACAGCCCAGGAGGGCACAAGCTCAGTGTGATGTCTACAGGGCTGGGATACGCTGGCCAACCAGTCTCCCAGGGTGTATACAGACGAGGATATCTGTAGTGTTCCCATTTGTTTGTCCCTAACATTCCTTCAGGCAGGTGGTGACAAGGGGGTCAGCAGCAGGCCCCGTCAAGCAGGCCTTGCACAGGCAAGTGCCAGCTCCCAGCAACTGTGGTGGCCCCCAGGAGAGATCCCCAGTATAGGTCAGTATAAGTGCCCCCTTGGCATGTTTCCAGCAGCAGAGCTGCTTCCAGACACAGGCACTGGGAAGAGTGGGGAAAGGGCTCTACTACCCCACAGGGCTGTCTAGACAAACCCACTCCAGCATCCTTCCCCCTCCCAAGCCCCTGGGCTGGTGGCCAGGAGACTTTTATAGTCCCATGCACACACACCTCTGGCTGGGCAGAGGAACAGAGGTGCCGTGAGACACAGGTACATCCCAGCACAGCCATTCTGTGTCACCCCACCAGGCATGGCATGTGTCCCCATTGACACTAGATCCAGAAAGTACCACCATCACAGCATGAACCTGCCTCATCCCGTCCAATGCACCCCACGGATGGATGAACTCACACCAGCAGCCCTCTCACAGGTCATGTATCAAGCAAATGCTCACAAAAACAAACAAAACTTCCTATCATGAGCCCAGACTGTCCTGCCAGGATGGCAGGACCAGATCCAGATTAGGTCTGTACCCCTACTTGGCCCAGCATGAGCAGAGGCAGGGACACCAGGGGTCTGGGGGTGCACCAGCCCCGTGACCCCTCTGCCCCGTCATGCAAAAGCAACTGCTCCAGAGGAGAAAACATCATTTAGAGCAAGAAGCTCCTGCTAACCTGCAAAACCCTCGCTTAAGAGGGGATGGCCAAAACAAGGAGGAGGTTTATGGCCATCCCCTTGCAGCAAGGGAAAGGTCAGGAAGCCCTTGGTCCCCAGGGACCACGGGAATTTCAAGCAGCTGCTAACAATCAATGCCTCAGGACAGTGCTTCTGCAGAGACAAGCAGGGAGGAGCTGCCCCAGAACACCAGGCAGCCCAAACTCAGGAAGTGAAGGATAGACCCCACCAGGGAGCTGCCCAGAAGGCTTCCCAGCACACAGGACTGCGGGCTGGGGCTGCAGTGAGAGCTGCCAAGTCAGGAGAGCAGAGAGGCTGCTGTACCCTCCCCTTACCTGTTTCTCAGTCATGGCATAGATGTGCTGGCGGTCGGGGCTCAGTACCAGGTCTCGCAGGATGGAGCTGCCCTCATGGGCCACGACATTCTCATACTGCAGAGCTTGCTGCTTCCTCTCAGCTGCCAAGTCCACCAGGATCTGTGGGAAGAGCAAGCGAGGGTAAGCGTGATTGCACACGTACCTCAACCCCCACTCAGGATGTAGGATATGGAATGTGCCCCATTAGGGATACTTCCCCTTCATTCCTCACCACTCTGGCCATGCCACAGCCCCTGCAGCACAGCAAAGTAGCAGCTGCTCTGCAAACATCCCAACCCTTTCCAGAAGATCAAACTGCAATGTCTTCTTCCCTTTACTGCATTTGTCTGGTGCATTTGCATCACATTCATGCTGATGGCATTCATCTCTCCACGGATGGAGGCCACAATCCCTGGTTTTCACACTGCACCCCCCTACATGCTGCCCTGCTCCCCCACTGCTGCTCAGACCAAAAGTCGCTTCAACAGCAGAGAGCAGAGGAGCCTCAAGCTTGCAGCAAAGCATCAAATCCCATCTTGCCACAGCAGTGCCAAAAGCAGCTTGCACATCGCAGGCAAGACGTTGCAGCGCACGCAGGCGAGGCTCACATCTCCCCATCCATCAGAGGAAACACTTGGGCTCGTGGCCGGGAAAGTCAAGAGGGTCTCAAGGAAGTTTGGGGTCAACAGAGGTTCAGAAAGTGCCTTTGTTCCCTAAGCAGGAACATGGCGAAGGATTTAATCCCCTTATGGCTCACAATTACGTTAAAGCTCTTCCTAAGTACACCAGTTCCTGGCGATAACCACATCAGGAGGCACCATGGGGCTGGAGGCACACACCACACAGGGGCTGAACTCAGCTCTGCTACTTGACATAACCTGATTGCCACCTCTGTGAGACGGGGATACTTCCTGCTCATGCCATTGACTGTGATAACGACAAATTCAGGCTGTCCCCTGGCACAGGGCAGCCTCAAGGGAGGCAGCGACAGAGAAACGCCTCAGGGGGTTTGGTCTGCTCCCATGGGATGGGAACCACACCAGCAGCACATTCCACAAAAAAAACAGCAGCAGGCAGCAAAGCATCGTGCCCAGGGAGATGGAGCAAATTCTGCCCAGGATCAGCTCCATGGTGGTGCTGGCACACACAGGAATCTGGTCCAGCACCCCCTTCAGCAGGATCCCCTGCTTTGAAGCACCCCCCCAAGTGTATCCCACAGCCCTGCCCTAGTCATTGCACCCACTCCCACGGCCCAGTACAACCATGCCCAAGCCTTGTGCCCCTGTGCCACTTGCTCCAGCATCCCAGCCACCTCATCCCTCTCTTGCAATAAATTGCTGCCAGCATTTGCACAGTTCCCAATCAGGAGGATACGGGTCGGGAAAGCAGGATCCCGGTGTGCAGCTGATTAGCATGGAAATGTATGCGGCTCACAAACAAACTGGGGCCCGTTTAATTAGAGCGGCGCCTTTGATTCACTGCCAGCCTCCTGCATGCACCAGCCCCGGATTATTTTTAGGCAGTTTTACAAAACAAATGTATTTAATTAAGAAAGAGACCCCTGAGCAACCAGAGAGCGATGAGTCCTGCATAGCAGTGAGCAAAGGGGCCGCCCTCTCCCCAAGGATGTGGCGACCAGGCTTGCAGAGCCAGGCTAACTCTTGGGAGCCCACGGCACAGCCAAAACCCCCCTGTACATCCCACCGCAGGACTGAAGAGCCTTTGACACAACCCAAAATGGCCCTGGTACTTACCTGCTTTCTCAGCACCCTTTGCTAGACCCCTACACAGACCCTGCTCCCCATCACCCCTGCACTGGGTACCACTGTATGCTGGGGAATCCAGAAGTGCCTAAAGCCTCTGCCTGCCCTTTGTGCAGGGCTATCTTTCTGCCCAGGTCCAGGACCATGTTTATTCCTACTCCAAACATCAGAGGAGGTCAAGCACCAGACACCAGTAGTACGTGGCCACATGGCACCCCTGCCCTGTGGTGTCCCTTTGCTCAGTGGTACCTGACACCACTCCCAGAGCCAACTCTGCCTCCCCACATCTCACACGTCGCTCCCCTCCCAGCTCTCAGCTTCTCCCCTAGAAAGTCCTGTCCAAGCCAGCTCTCCAAGGGATGGTAACAGGGAACATCC
>WEIV01003858.1:66542-115456 GCA_013390005.1 Calyptomena viridis
GTGTATCCCACAGCCCTGCCCTAGTCATTGCACCCACTCCCACGGCCCAGTACAACCATGCCCAAGCCTTGTGCCCCTGTGCCACTTGCTCCAGCATCCCAGCCACCTCATCCCTCTCTTGCAATAAATTGCTGCCAGCATTTGCACAGTTCCCAATCAGGAGGATACGGGTCGGGAAAGCAGGATCCCGGTGTGCAGCTGATTAGCATGGAAATGTATGCGGCTCACAAACAAACTGGGGCCCGTTTAATTAGAGCGGCGCCTTTGATTCACTGCCAGCCTCCTGCATGCACCAGCCCCGGATTATTTTTAGGCAGTTTTACAAAACAAATGTATTTAATTAAGAAAGAGACCCCTGAGCAACCAGAGAGCGATGAGTCCTGCATAGCAGTGAGCAAAGGGGCCGCCCTCTCCCCAAGGATGTGGCAACCAGGCTTGCAGAGCCAGGCTAACTCTTGGGAGCCCACGGCACAGCCAAAACCCCCCTGTACATCCCACCGCAGGACTGAAGAGCCTTTGACACAACCCAAAATGGCCCTGGTACTTACCTGCTTTCTCAGCACCCTTTGCTAGACCCCTACACAGACCCTGCTCCCCATCACCCCTGCACTGGGTACCACTGTATGCTGGGGAATCCAGAAGTGCCTAAAGCCTCTGCCTGCCCTTTGTGCAGGGCTATCTTTCTGCCCAGGTCCAGGACCATGTTTATTCCTACTCCAAACATCAGAGGAGGTCAAGCACCAGACACCAGTAGTACATGGCCACATGGCACCCCTGCCCTGTGGTGTCCCTTTGCTCAGTGGTACCTGACACCACTCCCAGAGCCAACTCTGCCTCCCCACATCTCCTCACACGTCGCTCCCCTCCCAGCTCTCAGCTTCTCCCCTAGAAAGTCCTGTCCAAGCCAGCTCTCCAAGGGATGGTAACAGGGAACATCCACCCCCTCTCTATCATCTCCCCACCTCGCTATGGCAATGTGACAAACGCACCTTTCCAATCCTTTTATGGGCCACAGTTGCAGCACAGAATAATCAATACAGTTTTACCCTGGTTCTAAAATAGATCTATGGCTGGATGTCGCTCTGGCAGTAATTTTTAACTAGCGGGGTAATTTCCCCATTACATTATTGCACTGTGCAGTGCTGGGAAAGAGAAAGAGATATATTAAAAAAACAACAGACATGAAGCACTTCCAGTTAATTTGAGGCTCCAGGAAGAACCTAAAAATACTCTCAAGTAGTCAAATGGGGCTGGAGCCCAGCTTGACACACATCAGGATGCTCTGGTAGGGGCCATGCACACACAGCAATCCTTCTCTCTAGCACCTCTCCACCAGCTAAGGATACTCTCTAGGTGGGTTTAGGATTCAGGAAAATTAAATTTGGAAGACCCAGCAATCAAGCTGTTTTCTAGTTGGCCAAAGTGCAGGACACAGCAGGAGATTTTGAGTCAGCTCATGGTAGGGAAACGTATCTTGACTCTCGTCCACAGGATGAGGAGATCACAGAATGATTTGGGTGGAAGGAACCTTAAAGATCATGTAGTTCCAACCCCTTGTTTCAACTCCCTAGTTCCACTAAACCAGGTTGCTCCAAGCCCATTCAATCTGGCCTTGGACACTCCAGAGGATGGGGCATCCACAACTTCCTTGAGCAATGTGTGTCAGTGCCTCACCACCTTCATAGTGAAGAATTTTTTCCTAATATCTAATCTAAACCTGCCCTCTGTCAGTTTAAAGCCATCACCCCTTGTTCTATCACTACAAGCCCTTGTCAAAAATCCCTCTCTGGCTCTCTTGTAGGCCCTTTAGGTATGTAAAGGCACTCTAAGGTCTCCCCAGAACCTTCTCTTCTCCTGGCTGAACAACTCCAAATCTTCCCATCTCCACAGCAGAGGTGCTCCAGCCCAATGAGCATCTTCATGGCCTCCTCTGAACTCACTCCAACAGTCCATCTTATGTTGGGGGCCTCAGAGTTGGACACAGAGCTGCAGGTGGGGTCTCTTACAAAAGCAGAGGGGCAGAATCCCCTCCCTGGAACTGATGGCCACTCTGCTTTTGATGCAGGCCAGGATACGATTTGCTTTCTGGGCTGAGAGCACCAATTGACGGGTCACGTTGAGCTTCTTTGTCAGCCAACATCCCCAAGTCCTTCTCTGCAGAGCTACTCTCGATCCGTTCTCTGCCCAGCCTGTGTCTGTACTTGGGATTGCCCAGACCCAGGTGTAGGACCTTGCACTCGGACTTGTTGAACTTCAAGAGGTTCACACAGGCCCACTTCTCAAGTGTGTCAGGGTCCCTCTGGGTGTCATCCCTTCCCTCCAGCAACTGTACCACACAGCTTGGTGTAACCAGAAACTTGCTGAGGGTGCTCTCGATCCCACTGTCCATGTCACCAACAAAGATGTTAAACAGTGCTGGTCCCAATCCCGACCCCTAAGAAATGCCAGTCCATCTACAGCAGATAGATCCCACCATTATCCCATGCCAAGCAGGACTCAAATGCCCACGGTACCCATGGCCATGCAGACAAGAGCTGGGAATCCAAGCATTAGGGCCTTTCCAGCAGGATTAGCCCAACATGAACCTACCCATCCTGGCTGACAGGAAGAGGATGGACTGTTTGGATTATAACATGGCAGAGCAGCACAACGGATGCACAAGATGCCTCCCATCTTCTACAGACACTGGAAGGGACCACTTTCTTCCCCCTCCCTGCAGCCACAGGGTAGATAGTACCAGGGGAAGGGGGAGAGGATGTGGTTTAATCACAGCAGCCCCCCTCAGAAACACGCTCCTTCCTGCCCACCCTGCCTGCCTTCCCACTCGGGGGAAAAGACATTTACCATAAATAAATAAATAAATAAACATATTAACCTTTCTCCTCATCCTGATGCTGATATAATTACCCAATACTAATAATTACTCACACTAATTTCTTGCTCAGGATTCCTGCCCTCACTCCTGCCTGCCTCGGGCTGGCTTCAGGCAGCGGCTCAGCAGCACTGCCTCCTGCCAGGGGCTGCAGGAGCCCCAGGGGGCAGCTGGATCCCAGGGCTGTACCGAGGCAGAGGAGCAGGAGTGAGGGCCAATTTGTCAGGCTGCTGCCTCGGTAAGTACATGAAGACCAGAGGCATGAAATTGTAAACTCCCTGCTTGGGTGAATCATCTCAAAGCAAGCCCAGGGGCTGCTCTGCCAGAAACCCATGTGCTTATCTTCCCCACCCAAGCAAGGAGCCCACCCCACAGGGTAAGCATCCAGCACAACTTCACTCAGAAGAGGGAAGGGTTTAAGACCTGGACCAGAAGCTGAGAACCCTGGCAAAGAAAGGATGAGAGAAAAGATGGGGTGAAACACTCCAGCCCCCAGGGACTCCGGTGTAACAAGTGACAGCACACAGCATGTCCCAGCTGGGCAGATGCAAAGTCCTCTCCCAGGAGACACAAAGAGGTTCCTGGGGATGGTCTTGTCTTGGCTGGATAAAGGAGTTGCCATCTCATATAAAGTTTTGGAGGAAGAGAGCACATCCCCTTGCTAAGAAACAGCTCCTTCCATTGCAGGACCCTTCTCCCCTAGGAAAGATCCCCTCGAGACTTGTCCAGATGAGGAGGCACCTCCCCACTGCCATAACCATTGTTCAAACCTCACAACATCCTTACAGCCACCAGCAATGGATACAAGGCAGAGAGGAACATCTCCCCAGAGACGACTTTTGAAAAGACAGGCAGGAACACAGGGCAGCAGCCACGACCTGGCAGCCACCTAGCACTTGGCAGCAGGTCCAGAGGAGGACGGCAGTGCAGGACAAGGCTCTACAGTTTACCATGGGCCAGGAATGCCAGGTGGAGAGGGAGGAAGCACAGCCAGAGAGGCAAGGCAGCTGCAGACATGCCAAGGCTGCTTTTGGATTTAACATGTGCCAGCAGAGGTCTGGCTGAGGTCTGGGAGGTGCTAGGGTAGCCACTGGCTCCCCGCAGGACGAAAATCACATGCTTGGGGGCACACAGAGAAAGTCTCAAAGAGCCCCATCTCACCACAAAGGACACCTCCAAAGCCCACCACCAGGAAGAGGTGGCTCTTCACTGACCTACAGCCAGTCCTCCCACGGGCTCCCCCACCCCAGTCTTACATCTCCTTACCTCCAGGCTCTCAAGCCCCCACCCTGGGTCCCAAGTGGTCCCCCGCAGACCCCTCCTCTGGGCAGGAGAAGTGCTCAGCCAGGCTTTGTACTCTTATCTGTACAGGGCTGTGATTAATTCGCAGCGGCTGGCAGCAGCTACAAGAGGAGGGCGCTTTTGCCTGCCTGCCACACTTCAAAGGCAAGGACTTATCTGCCTGAAACACACTCCGCAGCCTTTTCACGGGGACCCTTTCCAGTTCCACGGGGCTTGCACGGCGCTGACGGGCAACGCGAAAGAAAGGCTTATTTACGGGAGTGCATTTCAAAGTCTCCCCTCTTCCCTCTCAACACACGCCGGGGAAAGCGGAGAGTTCCATAGCTCCAGAGATGTCCACTGGGGGCAGAGATTGAGCAGGCGGGGACAAGGCTGTGAGGAGAGGATGCTGGAATGAGGTCCCCGTTCTCGCTGTGCCCAGCTCCGTCGCACATCCGAGATGGGAGAAGGAAAAAGGTTGGACAAGGGTGGAGGGCAGAGCACAGCCCCAGAACCGAAACCTTCCCCTCCTCATGCCACTGGTGCTCATGAGGCACCACTGAAGCCACAGGCTCCTGCACCCAAACCAGCAAGTGCACATCTCATCTCCATGAGAGCAGGACCATGCTAATGCCCTGAACATTCTGCTTCGATTTTGGCAACATCCACCCAAAAGGCACAGGACAGGGCAAATGTTACCAAAAGAGGAGCCAGTCCTGGCAGACCTGACCCCCAAACCATGGGGCCACCTCTCAGAGGCAACAGAGGGTCCAGGGTAGAGGTGACCCCTGCCACATAGTGTCACACAGCAGCACAGTGACAAGCCTACAGCTGGAAAAGGCATCACCCATGTCCAGCCAGGGGGGCTGGTGGGGAAAGGGACCCCCCCTAGGGTGTCAGCCTGCACAGTCCCTCCTGACACATGGCCTGGGCTCACCCCAATGCAGCAGGCGGTGTGGGGACAGGGACACCAGCTGTTCTTCCACATGCCTTCCCCCACCAGCCATCCCCCCAGGACCAGCAGCTGCCACCCACACAGCCCTCTCCAGTTTCCAAAGGAAAGCAAGGGGTTTAAGTGAAATTCCTAGATCAACTGCTCTGGGGGGACACACACTCATCTTTTCCCTCCCACCCAGAAAACTGCCATAGAAGGCAGGGCCCAGAGCAGCTGTGGGGCCATAGCATCATCTGTCCCGTGGGCACAGCTGGTGGGGACAGGGTACTGCTGGAAAGAAGGGCACCGGGCATGCCGGGGGTCAGGAGCAGGGAGGAGAAGGCAGTGGCTCCTGCTCTTTCCTACTGAACATTGCTCCCTCCACTAAACTTTGGTGTCCAGGGTGATAAGGATTCACCTCTGGTTTTGATCAGGTAACAAGGAAATCATGACCAGGATTGCCTGTGCCACACTTTACCAGGACTCACCCTATGGCTGGGCAGGAGCCAGGCACCCAGAGGAAGGGTACAGGCAACTGGCAGCACGGCCATGGGCAGGGCTTTAGGGATGCATCTCCCAAGGGCTCGCCCCTGGGACTCGTGACAGGATGGGCCCCACAGAAACATCCCAGCTATGTGGGGCAGGCTGGCAGCTGGCACCCCTGCCCTCACTGTTCCCCCCAGCTGGCTGGCTAGCCACCCTCCCCGCCACCCCACCAGCTGCCCATGCAGGATGGTATCAGGATCTGACACATGCCTCCTGCCAGACAGGCAGGCAGGCAGCTGTTGGCTGCCCAAATCTAGCAGGGCTGGGTCCTGCCCTCCCTCCCAGCCTCCTCTGCAGGAGAAGGTTTCACTGGCCCTTCACACAGGGCTGGGATGCTTCTGCCTCATCACTAACCTGCCAATGAACAAGCTGAGCTGCCTGATTCCATCCAGTGAAACCCATTCACTTGATAAAGATGAGTACAAGCAAGGCTTTTGTCCTGGGCCCCATATTGCTCTGGATCAGAGAATGCCGGGACTTTAATCGTATTGTATAATAAAGCAAAAAATAAGGAGATACTTAATCTAGATCAATGCTCATAACAGCAACAAATGCCAGCGCCTCACCAACACTGGCAGATGTGACACTGGTTAAACCAGCTGGTTTCGAAGCACATGTTACTGCTGGTGTGTCATCCCCAGGCAGTATCCTGTGCTTGGCCACATGGGCTGAGGACAGACAAACTCACTGCACCCTCTCCAGGGAGGTGGGGTTGGAACTGAGTGAAGGCACTGGGGTTTGCCATAGGAAAGAGAGGAGAGAAGGAGGTAGGCAGGGAACCCAAAAGACAGCACCACTTTCCCCAAAACTCCTCAACTGCCTTTTTCTTTGGTTTAAACTCATTACATCTTTTCCTCTTGTTCAGCCACCCACACAAGTAATGGTCCCCCATGTCAAGTGGGCTTAGCAGAGCTGGCCAAACCAGCACCTGCCCAGGCAGCACAGCATGGCACAGCACTGGACTGACCAGCTCCTCACTCACCATCTGCAAACCTTCCCAAAATTTCTCCTGACCAGGTCTGCCAGCATTGCTCCATCAGCAGGACAGGAAGTAGAGCCCAACACAGTATTCCAGCAATTCTGACAGAACTAAGATGCTGTCAGAAAAATCCTTCCCACCTTTCTGTACCAACACGGAACTGCTGGAAAGAGGGAGCAAGTGCCAAAGTACTGCAAAGGAGAAGCACCTTTGACAGTCAAACTCAGGTGAAGGAGGGACTGATGTCTATAATGAAGTGCTGGGAGGAATTAAAGGCACTTCCCTCCCTGAGAGAAACAACATGGGATAGGTTAAGGCACTTGCCCTGCTTCCCTCCCCAGTAAAGCCCCAGATCCCATCCACAGCCCCACCAACCTCCAGCCCCACGGCTGCTCCAGCAGTCTCAAGCCATTGATTTCTCAGCTTTGCCCTTCAAAACTCTTGGCTCAGAGCCCAGTTCATATCATCTAGTCACTCGGGAACAAAATATCTCTATTATTATTGCAATTATTTCCCAATCAGCATCGCTCAGGGCTGAGGGAGTCAGAGGGGGACCCACAAGGAAATCAATGGGCAGCCACTGCCCCGGGGGCTGCTGGGGACCGGGTAGGAGGCACTGGCAGCTGCTGAAAGGCACAGGGAAGGGCATGCAGAGGACAGGGGACCCCAGGGACCTCCATGTGATGCCGTGGCCTGGCAGGGTGGCAGTCCTTGGTCTTTGCTGACCATCAGCCAAGCAACAGTGATGCAACTTAACCTCTGCACAGACCGTGCACACAGATACCAACCCAGCACACTCTGGATGCAACAAAAGGATTTTACCTCCAAGGCTAAAGAGAACCAACAGGAGTTCCAGGGAGTGCCTGGAGGCAGCACAGCAGCTGCCAGGGCATCAGTTCCCTGGGGTGGAAGTGACAGAGCATCTAAAAACTACCCCTCCAGCAGCACAGTGCCTGGACTCAGCTATGCCTGTTCCAACATAAATCTCCAGTGAAATCCCAGCACCACACCCCACCACAGAAATGTCCCTCTCAAGGCAGGGGAACGCAGGCAGGTAAGAGGGTCCTGCTGTTTCTCAAACCTTAGGAAGAAAGGAAAGAGCTGCAGAGGTAGAAGAGCTCCGTAATGGATAAGCAAGGAATTTTAGCCTTGCAAAATGGAAGACAAGGGCAGAAAAAAAAGCTGAGGAAAGTGCAATGGGGATCTTCTCACTGCATCCCACTGTTCCTCTTCATGTAAAAATAAAGCCCTGGGTGACAGCAGTGAAGGGCAGAGCACATCATAGAAATACTGGATTATTTTTTTCCCTGTTCATTAATTACTGTAGGCATCCCAAGTGTCCCAGCAGGCCCCAGGCATGAATGGCATGAATGAAGCCATGGCAATGTATCACCCTCCCGGCTCCCACAGGACTCAGACTGCACGTGACCAGCCTGGGGTGAGTTAATACCTAAACATTCCTAACAAGACCCTGGGAAAACTGCTCTCACCTGAAGGACTCAATATTGAATTTTCCAGACAAAAGCCATCTTCTCACTGCCAAGGCACTGGCTCCTCCAACAAGAACATATCTTTCCGCACTATTGGGACCATCCTGAACCCTTGGCTACTGGTTCCCTCAACACACAGCCCATCACCCCAGCCAGCAACGGGGCACGACCCAGAGCTGCCTTCCCCAGCCCCTCCACAAGTTAGAAATCACTATTTCTTCTGCAAATACAAAGCATCACTTATTTACCTTTTAATGATGCATAAACTCTCTTTCCTGAGCCTCACTGAGCTTCTGCCCATGCAGCCAGATCAAAATAACTCCAACATGAATGCCAAAAGCTTGTCCCACCACCCTTCTGACCAACTGGGGACATGAAGCAGTGGCCAGGGGCTCAAAGCCTTTTTGCCTGCCAGCAGTGATGGGGACCCTCCCCTTTCCAGGGGAAAAACAGAGAGGAGGTAGCAGGGCTTCACCAGAGACACAGCAGGGAGGAAGTATGAGCTCCTAGGGCTGCAGCACAGCTGGAGCTCAGCTGGATCCTTCCTCCCCTTTTGGCTCCAAGAAAATAGCTGTTTCCTTCCTGGTCCCTTAACAACACAGCAGCAAGAGAGGAGCTGTCTGAGGAGTAGGCAGAGGCTCTCAGTCTTGCAAACAGAAGAGCCAGAGGCAGGAAAAGCCCACACAGGGGAGGCTGTGGAGAGACATACCCCAAGGGGGAATCTGTTTCAAGGCACTCCCCCTGGCCAGGCCCCCCTCCTACCCCAGTGCCCATCCCAGCAGCCCCACACACAGATTCAGCAACAGTCAAGCCACTGTTTCTGGATCTGTCTGTGCAGGGCACCATGGCTTGTGCCTGGATTTACCCATCCATCAGACTCTAATGCCTTCTGCATCCACATCTCAGCAGCTCCCCACTCATTCAGCTCCAGCTGCATAAGTGCACCAGCCAGTATTTCCATGGCATAAGAGCCAAAAGCCATTTGCTGCAGCAACACATTGCAGCAAGGGGGTTTAATAGGAATGAAATCCACTGCCCATTCACCTCCACCCAGGGAGAAGGACAACACTGACTGCATGGGGGGGATTCAGCTCCACCCGATTAACACCAGCTTTGATCCCTTCCTACCAATCATGCCTCTTGTTACTGCAGCTCTGGGCTGTCCTGGTGTTTTGTCTCCATGATCAAATCATACCAGACTGCCCAGGAGAAGCTGATAAGCAATAAACAATCAGGGTCTAAATATTGCAGGGCACAGTGACATTAACACCCAGCACAGTCAGTGGGACTGGGCATACAGAATGTCTTACAGATTCAATGACAAAATCACACATCACACAATGTACTTCATGGGAATGTAACCCAGGGCATCAGGAGAAGGCAGAAAGTTACAGCCACACTTCTTTTTTTTTTTAACCTCTTTAGATCAACAGCTCCACTATTAACATACCACAATCAAAACTCCAGGTTCTGCCTTTCCTCATGAAACAGTCTCTGCTCCAAACACAAGCACATTCAAGATAGAGAAGAAATCCTGCAACATTCCATGGCTAGTGATCCCAGCATTAACAGCCAGCTAAGCCTGGCTTCGCACTGAGCACACCAGAGTGCCTGCAAATATTTTGCTTCCAATTGACTTAGACCCTTTCACTCACTCCGCCCTGAGCTCTTGACATGTTTACTAAATTCCCTGTTCTTACCTTTTGTTCACATTTTAAAGTTTCATTCCCACACCCTAACCTCTGGCCTTCCTACAGTATTTCCAACACAAAGACCCATATTCCTGGCTACACTACAGCCTTCTCCACATCTCCATAAAGCCAGGGGAAAGCTATGAGGCTGTGGCTCCACATGGCGGAACTCGGAGCAAAGAAAACCACTTCTCGGCGGTGGGCTCTCTTCAAAACCAGGATGGAAATTAGGCTCTTCAGTCTGTGCATCAAAGCAATTTCGAAGGAGAGATTGAGAAGATTTAAATATAGAGATTGCTTTCCCTAAGGATGTTGCTCAAGATATTTAAGAGCTCAGGTTTTACACAGCATGGATTTCCTTTGGCACCGATGCAGAACTCCCTGCCCTGCTTCTGCAGGCAGCAATCCCTTCTGCAAGCTGCACAGGGTCCCTGCACTGGCTAACACAGAGCCCATCTCTGACTGCAGGGCTCACCTGGTGGGGTAAACTGGAGTGCAGGGGGGAGAGAAGCCCACCCTGAGCTTTCCAGGTGTGATAGAACTCAGCAACAAATTGTTATGACCTCAGCTCTTGCAGGTCCATGCAATGGGGAATGAAGAGCTCAGCTAACTCCTTAATGAATTATTTCTGGGAATGCAAGGCTGCTCTTTGAAAGCCCAGCTCTTGCTAAGACCAGATCAGACCACATGCCACATTCAAAACCAAGTTCTCTGCAGATCTTTAAGGAACACTCTCCCCACCATTCCCACTGCTTCCAGGGAATCTCAAGTGGAGCTGCTGCCCACCAGGACTTGCTCGCACCATTGCCAAGAAGCTGCTCCCACATAGGAATGCAAGTTGTCACTTGGCAGCCTGGAGAAAGCTGAGCAAGGGTCACCAGCCCAGTGCTGGAGGGATTGGAGATGTGGACAGCCAGACAGTCCCTGGATAAAGAGCTTTATCTCAAGATGCAACCCTGGCAGGCACCCATCACATGCCTGAATATCTGTAAAGGGAGGCCAAGGGGTGGGAAATGATGTTAATTAAAGTTTTAATTACTGTAACCAAACGAGTAGTATAATTACTTTATTCTCACAGAGACTTCAAACTGATTAAGGACCACGTGCACAATCTTTGGGTTGATGTGGTTTTTAATTAAATGTGCCATCAAAGACGGTGAGCGGGGTGGGCAAGACAATGGTTCAGCCCTTCCTGAACTTCCAGAGGCCTCCTGCAAGGAGGGAGCCAAGGCTGGCAAAGACACATGGGTCACCAGCAGCAGCCAGTGCCAAAGGCCAAAGGTAACTGCTTTGGGAAGACTGAAGCCAGCGGGGTGCAACACGGGCTTCTTGAAGGAAAAGCTTCTCTCTTATACATCAACCCTCAGCTTCACATTCCCCCAGAACATCTACCTTTACAAACATTTCCAAAACAGCCCCACATGGGCACTGAAAATATTAATGAACTGGTGCTGCCAACTGGAGGGAATGATTAAAAAACAATTTTGCAAAGGTATCCTTTTCAAATAATAATAATACTAAAAGACAAAGCAGTAGAAATTAAATTCCCAGTCCCCTACCTCAAATAAATAGTATCAGAATTTGAAATGAGACATAATTACCCCGGCAAGGTTAGAGCTGCTAATGCACATGGAATACAGAATCACCATCCATCATAATCATATCTCATATCACAGCCATTATTTATAATTAGGAGGCACAGTTTAAAAAACACATAAAGACGCCCATGCAATGCAGTAATTCTTCTGTTATTGCTCCTGGAGGGCCAATCCTGCTCCGATTTGTGGAGTCCAGGATCAGGCAAAAGTAATTCCCTAAAAGTCATTCCCAAAAAGCTCCTCCCTGGGAAAGGAAACCCACCTCAGCCCACCTGCAAGCCCTGCCTAAGCACCATGCTGGCAGCAGTAGGTAACAGCTGGGCTGCACTGGGTCCCTCCCAGCCATTTCAAACCCAAGTGGGCTCACAATGCATCCAGACAGCCCTTCTCCCTTAACTGTGGTGAATTTACAATTTTTTTCCCCAAATGTCAGTGTAGGAAGAGTGGAGCTGAGCAGACAGTAGAGCCACAATCCAGCTCAGTGAGGCAGGAACATGCAGGTGATGGCTGGCCTGGTGAGCTTTGCCTGGGTTTTCTCCACTGCTTGGTGGTTGCTATTTTTTTTTACCTATTTTCAAAACCACAGAACGAGTTATAGCAAGAGCTAGAAAAACCAAAAGCTAACCCCGGAGCTGCTGAAAGCTGCACTCCTTTGAAGCGCGGGCTTTGCAGGCTGCCCCTGTGCCCCAGTGAAATATTAACAAGCTTCCTGCAAAGCAGGAGGAAATTACGCTTAATATATTCTGGGGAAGTCCGCAGACAGCGGTGCCTACACAGCACAGCCTGGCTCTAGAGGGTCCTACCTCCAGAGCCCTTCTCATGCCAGCAAAGAGAAGCAGCCAGTTTCCAGCCCTGCAGGGACATGCAGCAGCTCCATCACACACATGAGCACTGAGCAAAGCCCTCGCACAGAAAAGTGCAAACGCCCAGACCTGGCAGGATACACGGCTGATCCAGAGCCCCAGGAATCTGGGAGAAGCAGATTTACACCCTTTGGTAACAAAATAGAAAGTAACAGTGGTTGGAGAAGGCGTCCTGAGGACACAGTGGCGTGATGGCAGCGGTGACAGCAAAAGCCCAGGGATGAGATCACAGAAAGGACAGACACACGCATATGTGTGTGTAAATCTAAGCTACAGTGTTTTTGGAGATAGAAAAGCAAACTGGGATAAGGGCAGGAAGGAGCTGAGGCATGGCCAGAGAGGCACAAACCTCCATCTCAAACAGCCCCAAGAAGCAGCTCAGCCCTTCGCAGCCCAAGGGGAACAGCTGAAGCCGGCTCGCCCCACCAGTCTCATGACTCTTACTCACAGCAGAGCTGCACTTTCTCAGAAGTTTCATTAAGCTGTAAAACAAGACAAAAAATAACAGGGGGGGAAAAAAAGGGCAAGAAAAAGACAGCTTGCAGATGCACGTACAAACACACACACTCTCCAGAACCCAGGAAACACGTTTCCAATGAAGGTTGCTGTAAACAGAGCGAAACATCAGCTGAGTTTCCAGCCAGGGTCCCCCTATCAGGAGTTCCATGCTCCTGCAGCACAGAAGGAGAATGGGCATGGAGAGTAGCTGGAAGCGGGGCACAGCCAGGGGAGGAACTCTGCAGAGCAGCACCATATCACTCCCACCGAGAAAGAGAGGGACGAGCCTTTTTGGGTTTCAGGCACCACGCCCACCTGGCTGTCAGCTCTCGAGGGCAGGTTGCCTTCTTGCATGGTAGGTACCTGCCTATGCATCTCATCATGAGTGACACCTCTGACCACCAGGGCTGCACGCAGGGGACACAGGGCATCTCCTGGGTCTGCCCTGAACGTTTTCCAGCTCCTCTGCTATTTCAGACAGCTAGTGCACTGCCCAACATGCCAAGGATTTGCAATCTTGAAGGACTGGATAAGTTTGGGGAAGACCACCTTGGGGATGCCAGAAAGGGGATCCTCATCACAGGGCTATGGAGGAGGAGTTATTGCAAAGTCAAAGGGGAGTCATCCCCCCACAGCCAGTGCCTCCCCTGAAACGATCATCAGCACCTCGGCGGGCTCTGACTGCTGTCCCTCAGCCATCTCAGCCCTGATAGCACACACTAGAAGGACTTTCAACATCAGTGGCGACTGAGTTTATTGCAAGCAAAGAAGCAGAGAAAGGAGGGAGTGCTTTGCAGGCTTGGGCAGAGGATCACTATTTGCCCTTCCAAGTGCTGAAAACTAATCCCCCCTTCCCCCTTTTTATCCCATTGAAAACTTGACAGAACCTCCTAGTGCTTTGCAGTTGAAATTGGCAGGTCTTAAATTAATTGACTGCAATTTTACACAACAACATGTTTAGCTGCGAGCTGGCCCGCAGCCCGCTTGGCTCGCCACCGCTCCCCAGACACTTTTCAAGCAACCTCCAAAACTTCATAACACATCGAAGGCAAGGCAAGCAGGCTGCCAACGTGACCCTCTCCCTGCCAAAAGCCAGCCCTGCCTCCCTGCACCCCCACCCCGACCCTGATCCAGCTCCTCGGGTGTTTTCCCCCACTCTTGTTAATGGCTTGTTAAATTATTCTTGTCGTCTCCGAGGATTTTTGCTCCTCCAAACTACGAGGAGCATGGGGCGGGCTGGGTTACAGGCCCACTGCTTTGCCATGGAAACGGCAGCCATGGGACCCATGCACGCAACAGGAGTGAGAAAAGTCAGGGTGGTTTTTTTATTTCAATCCATTCTGACGCATTCCTGTTCTCCTGCTTAATACTCCGAAGGACAAAGCCCAAAGCAAAAGATGACGACGCAGTGGCAGGTTTGCAATGTCCTCATCCGGGACTGAGTGCTTGGGGTAATGCAAAAACACATAACTCCAGCACCCAGGAGCAAGATCACAGCTGCGACCCATTTCCCACCCACTCAAAAAACAACCATGCTTCTCTTAGGATAGAGTCTAAGGGGGCACCGCGGCTTGCAGGGAGCCTGCCTGCAACCCAGCCCCCAAAATTCCGGGCTGGTCCCGGCTCCAGGTCTCCCAGCTCCCGCGAGACGCTGTCGCTGCCTCGGCAAAGCACAAACCCCAGCGATGAGTCAGCCCCAGCTCCCAACCCTAATCTAATCCCGTCCCCGGTGCCGGGCGGCTTTCCAGGGCATGTCCACAACATGAAAGGCGCGCTCTTGCCGCACTGCTGGGTCGAGAGCTGAAGGAGGAGAGGGAAGGATTGCTCCGGCTCTGCCGAGGACTTGGGTCGAGCAGCTGATGCTCTGCGAAAGCCAAACTGGGGGTGGGTTGTTTGTGTGATTTCATTGCTTGAACAAACAGAAACATCCTGTATGTGATTAAGAGCCTTTATGAAAAACACGCCAGTGCTGAGCCCCACTGCTGGGGCCAAAGGTATGACTGTGGCTGGAAGGCAGCACGCAGCAGGGTTCGGCCGCTCTGGGGTGAATAGAGCTCCCTGACAGATTCACACAGCCACAGCACTCCAGGGATGTTTCAGACCTTGCACAGAAACAGACATCTCCACTAGGAAATCATCTCCCCTATAAAATGCCATTGTTTTCATGCCAACCTCCCCAAGCTCTAGGGAGCAAAAGGCACAGCAGGGTTACCGACAGCCCACAAGCCTCAGGCGATGTCTCACGGAGAGGCAGCCAAGGCTCTAACATCACTCTGAAGCTTTAATTCTTTCCTTTACCACCTTCTGCCCTAGGATATCAAAGTATTCCACGCATGCCTTGAGCTTGCTCCTCCTTTTGGCCGTGGGCATCATCACCCACAGATGGCACAGAGGAGAAACGGACAATACAGGCAGGAGAAAGGAACTGACCACAGTCCACCTCCCCCCCGGAAAAAGGGAGGACTCCAGCTGCTACCAAAAAACAGGACTTGCCTGGACTTGTACAACCATCACCTCCACAGCCCCTGCCCTCCACTCCAACAGTGCTGCCTCGAGGGAACCGCGCCAGGAAAACACATGCTTTTGTTTAAGGAGCACAGGCTGAGCAGGGAAAAAAGCACTTAAATGCTACACACTCACACATCCAAAAAAAAAAAAAAGAAAATTGAAGTTTTGTAGTTGTTTCTCTAGCAAGGTTCAAAATAGGGCAAGGTTTTTGTTTTTGCTGGGAGGCTTTAAAAAAAAAAATGTGTTTCATCCAAACCATCCTTGAAACATTCTTGACATTTATTACCATAAAGTTTTCCTCCAATTAATTTCTTCTATACGACTATCATTTTCCTGATGAAAAATAACACCAGAAACTCACAAGCGATTTAAAAAACACTCTCTTTCTCCCTCCTCTCAAGCATAAACAGAATTAGGGAGGTTGGGGGTTGAAAACAACAGTTTTGACTCAACCGCCTTGGCCACCAAGAGCTGCCACCTGTGGCAGGGACACTGAGGGTGGCACCTGAAGATCACTAGATCCTCCAAAAATACCCCGGGTCTGCAGGTATGTGCTATCACCTCTAGCACCGAATCAGAAAGGCACAGTGGACCATGTCTCGGACAAAAAAACATGTACTTGGAGAATTAGGATAGGTTTATAACCAAAACTTTCACAGCACAGCAGTGAGGATGCTTGCACAAGTGCAACAGTACATGAAAATACATGAAAGGGGAGAACCAAAGCCAAGCAGAGGTGCGTGGAGATGCTTCCATCCCAGGAGGGATTTAAGAAGCCCACCTTAAGAAGAAGATGGGCAGCAGCACTGCACTGTCAGACTGATGTGTGTCCTCAGTCACCAAGGTGAACCATACTTTGAAGCTCAAGCAAGCACATTTCCCCTCCTCATCCCTTTCTCCTCCACCCCCAGGCTGAAGATAGTAATTTTTTCCCCCTTTTAAAAGAACAAGCCATTGGAGGAAGAAGCCAAAGCTCACACATCCCGCACTGAAACTGACTCATCCCCTGGGAAAGCCCAGGAATCTCATTCCCAGGTTATGTGCTCCAGCCACAGGCTCACACTTTCCCACCGGCAGAGTTGAGGAGGGAAGAAGAGGCAGGAAGGAAACCCCCAGCTGAGACAGGGAGTGTTTATCTCACCTGCTAGAGAGCAACACATCTTTAATTTTAAATGTTGAGTGTAAAAACAAGATCCCTTGAGGCTCATAAACATACCAGAAAGAGAGGGAGAGTAACACGGAAAAACCTGGAGAAATAAATGGAGAATTCAATTTGGGAAGTTCCCATCCTTTGCACAGGGTGGGAACAAGCTGGCATGGGCCACACAGGCAAGGTGCAGTTTTCGGTTTCTGGGTCTTTCTAAAGGCCTTTGCTTATTTCTCACATAAATCATCACATGCATCATCCACCCCCAGGAAACTAAGTGTGGTGGTGGTGAGCCCAATCCCATCCAGTGTTTCCATTTGGCAGGGGCAGAGGCTGCCCCTCTCCCTTTGCCACAAAGGCTTCCAGTACAGATCCCTCTAAGGTCCCGTATCCTGACCAGGGATGCTGAGCATTTCTGCATGGCTGTGTACATACCAGCCTTGCCAAGACACCCACTTTCTATAGCTAATTACAGATGCAGTCACCCTGGCCAAGACACAGGCCTATTTTTGGAAACTTGTAAAAAAAAATAAATAGAGACCTATATATAAAGAGAGACACATACACACATCAAAACTGCATCATATTTTCTCTCCATGAGTTTCTTCAGTTGCGCTTGGCTCAACAGCTACCTATTAATTTTATACTGTTGTTAATGGAAAGGAAAAAGCCAGGGGAACCAAGGAACAGCCAGGTGCTGACCCAGCCTCCAAGACAGCAATCTTCACTGCTATCTTCACAGCTTCCAAGACTGCAAACTGCTCTAGAGAGTTTGACTACAACCACCTCTTCTGAGCCCAAAATCCATCCTGAGAAGGGATTTTGCTGCATCTTTCAGTAAAAATTTAGCTTTAAGTCCTGGTTGAGAAGAGCATCACCAGTGACGTAAATTTAGTGGAGCTCAGGTTTTGGTAGAGGTGGCTGCTGGGAGGATGCAAGAGGGACAGGGAGAACTTCTGCAGGTGAGAAAAGCCTTGCTGGAGACATACAGGTGCTGTCTCCTTCAAGGTGGGAAATGGCACCACGGTCCTTGAAGGAAGTGGCACCCATGTGTCTCCAGCTCCCTTCTCCCTGAGCTCCACCAGAGAACAGCCACAACAAATTCACATACACATTTAACATCATCCCTTTACCCACCACTACCCCATCTCCCACTCACACAGCTTCAGAGGTCCATCATATCCAGCAAGGACTGCAAGTTGTTCTTAGAAAGGAAAGGAAACCCCTTACCTCAGGAGTCACCAGCCCAGCAAGCAGCATTACCAGCATTAAGCCTCCAGCTACAGCAGCACCAGGTTTGCTCTGTGGGCGCTGGCACATAATTAAGATCTACAGTGCTCTGTCAATCAAGGAGGGAAAAGAAACGGCAGGGAAACCTCTCCTGGGACACAGCAGAAGCCTACGCATTGCTGGTGCCAGGGTGCCCAAGGGATGCTGGTGGGATGGCGCAAATCCAATCCACCCCTGGAACAAGCAGCCAGGCTCTCCACTCTCCAAACTGCCTCTTCTCATCTGCTTTACAAACTGTAACCCTCCCAAAGCCAAGCCTATTCTCTCCCAGTGCAGAACCATTCCTAACTCTTGCTCCAAACAAGAGTAAGTGAGGAACAGCCTCACTTAACAGCACAGTGAATACTGCAACCCAGGGTGGCTCTGGAGGGAAAGGTCAGCACTGCATTAGTGGAATATGGGGTGCTACAGCATTTGAGGCTTCAATTTGGCCCAATAAGGAGGCCAGAAGGGGGGGGCAAAAGCACCTTTCCAGGGCTCCAGGAAAGGTCCAGGGAAAGCAGAAGCTGAAGAGAGCAAGCCACCTCTTGCAAACATTCTCATTAACCCTTCCCCTTCAGGCCCAATCATGGAGCTTGGACCCACCAGCGCTCAGCCCACACTGCAGTAGCATCAGGGAGCAGCATGGGAAAGCTGCAGCCTAAGAGCACACACAGGCTGGAGGGCAGCAGGACAACTCCCCTCATTTACCCTGGAGCATCAACCTTTTCCAATCTGGTTCTCAAAGAGGGACTGCCTAGCAGGGTGGAGTGGCATCCCCACTACTCCAGAGCCACGCGCAGTCACGCTAGCACACACAAATTGCTTCATTAAATGTCACTGCATTAAGCCAGTTTCATGAATTTAACATTGTCCCCGGACTACTGTTTGCCTGAAAATTGAATTATGGCAACATTTGTTGTTTCAATGAGTCTGTCTGTCAGGGAAGGGGCTGGAGGAGGAGATCCAGGCACAGGCAGGGGATGGCACTTCAGCAGCGGGGCCCCTGTGGACATGTGGCTCCAGTGAACATAGGAAACACAGACACAGCTTCCTTCATGGGGCTGGGAGAAGGGAAGAATTATGCTAACGTGTTATTTCAATTAAATCCAACTGTGTCAGATGTAGAGAAGTGAGTCAAGCTGCTCAGAAATGGAAAGCATTGCTGTTTTGGAGCAAATACAGGCTCCTACCAACCCCAGCAGACCATCATCCCATACCCCTCCAAGAACCACAGACCCCTGGCTACCTCCACACAAGTAGCTCAGGGTGGCAGTCCGGGCCTTTTTGATCTTTCCAGATTACAAAGCTTTGCCACATACAAGAACACTCTGAAAAATTTCTCATTTATTCTTCCTTTTCCCTAGGGCAGCTCCTCTCTGCAGTATCAGAAACAAAGGTGACAACCTTTCGCTTTGTAAAGAAAACCGCCAAGCGAAGCGGACTATAAATAGCACCCAAAACTGACCCGCATCCCCAGCCGAGGGGAATGAAATGAAGACAAGTGAACGAACAGCTTCAAGGTCAGAAAGACTTTTTTATTTCCCCTTTGTTCAAGGTCTGGTAATTTTTATCCACGCAGGAGAGCAATCCAAAATACATCATTAGGGTTGTAGCTAATAAAAACCATGCTGGCTTTTTTCAGCCCAGTGTTGTTTCCTTTGCCCATACGGGGATTATGGTGGCAGGGAGATGCTACTCCCAGCACCTGCTCTACCAGCAAGACCCCTCCCCTGCCTCCTTCTCTTTGCATCCCTGTGCTGAGCACCCTGGCCATGCCAGATCTGTCCCAGCACAGAGCGACCAACCAATGCTGCCCTCAAGAGCACGAAGTGTGGACAAATTAAAGCACTATCACATTATCCTGCTTTTCTCTGCCACACTGTAGGGATGCTCCCCACTACTTCAGCCCATTCTCAGTCTGCAAAGAGCTGGCTTGTCACACAGCACTGGCTCTCTTCCTTCTCTCCAGCTGCTAAATGGCATTAAAAGAACTAAGCATCCATTAAATAAAACTTTCCCACTTGCTTCCCATGTAGACAATTGCTCTGACTGCCACAGGGAGGTTTCATGCCGGCAGCTGGTCCATGGGCACACAAAGAGCAGGGAAGTGCTAGGATCAACTCCAGTATAGTACAGGTCACCCAGGGAAAGCATTCAGGGATAATCAAGGACACAGTTCCAGGGATCTGCACTCTCACCACTACCCAGCACCCACCCCGGCTCCTCCATTCCTACTTCACCCCACAATGCCGACCCCATGGAGCACCTTCCTGCTGCCTTCCCTATCAGTACCAGCCTGCCATTAGCATTCGTTCTCCTGCTCCACTTCAGAAAAGCCCATAATTAACAAGGGCAGGGGATAACAGAGGCCAAACAGCAGCTCTTTTGAGCAGCCTGGGGCTGAGCACCATCTCTGGACATGGAGACAAACGACCCACCATGTATCAAAGTCTCAGAGATGGATGACAGGTTCCAGCAGCTACTAAGGGGCAGCTGGAGTCCACATCCTGCATCCCCAAGTGCCGTACCACACCTCCACCTCGTTCTTGATTTATGATGGATGTTTCTCCCAGTCCAGAGGGGAAGAGCAGGCAGGTCAGCCTATAGGGATGTCTGACCTTCCCCGCAGTCACGTCTCTACCTGAGGCAGTGCCGGGACATGTAGAGACCCAGACAACGCTGAATGTAACTGAGCCCCTGTGCTAAGCACACATCTTCCCTCCTCCAGCAAGCCAGGGGCTGAGGGCAAATTCCTCAGGCACCATTAAATCTGGGTTAATGGGGCTGCACAAAGGCAGGACACCAGCACTGCCCCTTCCCACCAGGCATACCAACAGTCTCTGCCTCCCAAACCGTTGCCTTCCTGATCCCTCCTCAGCTGCCTTTAGTGGGAGGTAGGGGCCATTCTCCCACCTGAAAAGCCAAAATTAGTCAGTGTTTGTGCCAGTGAATAGGCACAATGGCTCCAACTGGAGGGATCCAACAGAGCTGGGCCCTCCCAGCTCATTTCCATCTCAATGGGGTGGCTTTTCCCCTACCCCATCCCCATGGGGCCACCACAGAGGTCCCCAGCAGGAGACACGGTCCAAAGCAAGAGTCGTGCTCCCACTCTTCCCAGAAGAATAGAGGTCACAGACGGGGGCCATAGCCCTGCATTCAGCAGCAGAGAGATGCAGAAGAAAATGCTCAGCAGCTTCACGCTTCACCAACCAAACCAACCTCACCAGCCGGGAGGGAAAACCCAGCGCTCACTGCTGGCACTGCTGGCCCCCAGCAAGCCCACACATCCCTTTTCCTAACATTGGCCCCCAGTGACTCTCACCCAGATGCTTAAGGGGGCTTAGCATCCTCACCAATGACTCCAAAGCATCACTCATCCACCTTGCTCTCCCCAGCACTGCCAAGTGACGACCACTAATGCCTTACACAGCCCTACAGTAACAGGGGCAGAACCAGCGAGGCATGCAGCCACAAACTCACAAGCTTTTTACTTTCCCAGCCCTATTTCCACATGACTTCCAGGGTGGCGGCCCCTGCCAGGGCATAGGATGGTCTGCAGGGATCAGCCGTGAAGGTGATGCTGCCGTGTTTGGCTGGCACAGACCTGCCAGCTCCTGAGCACACCCTGCAGGACAGCACTGAGCTGTCTCGAGGGGCTGCCAAGAGGCAATTTGCCCTCAAACCCCTTTTCGGGGTGATTACAGAAGCCAGGTTTGCACCTGTCTTTGGGATGTACCTCCATTCCTGAGCCTGCTCCAGCTTCCACAACATACTGCTCCCCAAAAGTCACCTTGCCTGACAGCGGCAAAGTCCAGCAGCAACACTACCTTACGGACGGTGGCTCCGAGGCAGCGGGAGCGGGCTGATGGATGGGGGTGAGGCGGCACGCTGCCTGCGGGCGCCCGGCGCCAGGGAGAGGCGAGACATGCACCGTCAGCGCTTTCGGCAGCGAAGGTTGGAGCAGGGCTGGCTGCTGCTGCCTCCCGGCTGGCTGGGTGCCAGGCTCCCAGGCCGCTCACCTGCCGGCTTTGTGCGGAGAGCAGAGCAGATGGGGGGAAAAAAAGAGAGTTATAGCTTGTGAGTCAAAAAGCCTTTGGGCACAAAGGGTGGAGGGCGCAGGGTTTGCGGGGAGTGAGCCCCCTGACACTTCCTCTCCTTCCCCAACGCTGTCTGAGCACACTTAAGCATCCCTCGGAGAGCAAGGAGCCTGGAAATGTTCATCCCCGTCCATCCTGCAGGAGCAGGAACCCCAGTGGCATTCCCCTCCAGGAGTCACTCGAGGACGAAGCTGGCAGCTGCCTGCAGCCACAGCCCCGCCGCCCCGGCAGATCCCAGAGGCCAACGGTTCACGATGAATTTCTAATTGTTTCCTCCAACAATGAGACATCCTGTTCAGAGCCGGGCGGCGCAACAAAGCCCGATGCTGGCGAGCAGGGCCCCTTCCTGCTGAGCAGGAACGGAGCGATGCTGAGCACTCCCCGCCACGAGCAGGGAACGGGGAAGGCTCCACCGCCCCCTCCCCATCACCCCATCCACTTAACACGCCAGCTCTCTAGCCTCCACCTTGATTAAAACAGCTTAACGACTCCAGCGAGAGCTCTCGAGGGGGCGGGGAGCCGCCAAGAGGTATTTGATGGATTCACTTTGGCAATCGTCGGCTACCTTGTCATGCCAATAAAATTATTGCCATTGATTGGGGAGAGGCACAGACACATGCTCCAAGGAGCCTATCTCCTTCCCGGGGCTGGGCGCAGGCGCCCACAGGGGCTGTACGCATGTGGGGAGAGAGTGAGGGGTCTCCAGAGGATGGGATGGAGATGGAGCAGGAGAGGGCAGAGGGAAGTGGCAGGAGGAACAAAAGGCCCTTGTACTGGATGGCCAGCTGGGAAGAGGCAGCAACACAGGCAGGAGAGGATTTCCAGGGGCTGCACAGGGGTCGATGTTTGGGGAGTCCTCAAGGGTCACCGGCTGACACTGCCAGGGCCACGGCAGGCTTCATGCCCCAGATCTGTTCTGTCGCCCACCTCACCAAAAAAAAAAAAGCCAACCAAGGCACAGGCAGTAAGTAGGGTAGCCAGCAGCAGGGTCACGAGGGGGGCCGAGCCCTCCCGCGCGCTCTGGGAGCCGGATTTCACGCGCCGAGACACAAAGGGCCCCTTTTCAGCCAGAGCTGCTTACGCTGAGCACTAAGCAGAGGGGGACGCGAAAGGATCCGTGGGGACGGGGACCGGTAGAGTGGGCAGGGAGCCTGACAGCTTCTCCTCCCTGCTCACATGGACCACGATCAGGTCATGCATCATACCCAAGAGGCCAACACATGGGGGCTTTTGTGATCAGAAGGGAGCCAGCAGGCAACAGGGAAATCCCCAAAAGGTCCCACTCCCCACAGCACCTATTTTCTGCCTGGACACACGAAGTGTGAATGCACCAAAGCTTCCTCATCCAAAGCTTTAAGAGAACTAAAAGGGAGTGCCTCCATGGGCTACCAAATCTGCTCCTTCAAAGGACCTCCTCCTCCCTGCCATGGGCAAGACAGGAGGCTGTAGGGGAGCCCCTCGACCATCCCCGGGACAGGAGAGGAGCACCATGTGCTGTTGTGTAGGGATGGAGTTAACCCACTTAGTGTGAAGAGTTTATTGTTATAATTACTGAAGTGGAGAAACCAAAGCATGCAGTCATAGGGCCAGTTCAGCTGTGCTTTCCGTGGGAGAGAATAAACAAGCTGTGGCAAGCGCAAACCCCAGAGGGGAGCAGATTCCCGATGGAGACATGTTCTGATGCATTCATGCCCAAGGCCAGCCAGTTTCAGGACAGGGCAGGGAGCTACAGGGATTGCGGTGGTGACTGGGCAGTCAGATAATCCTCAAAAAATGAGAGCTCAGCTGGCTGTGAGGGATGTGTAGTCCAATGTTATCCTCACTGGGGTGCACTGACTGCACTGTCCCACAACCATGCCTGCCTTAGCGATCTCCAGCACCTGGATCCCCAGTGGTGCTGGCAATCTCCTGTGAGGCTGTGGTAGGAGGGACAGCTCTCAGCCTCGCGGCTCCACAGCAGCCAGGGATGGCTGTGGGCAGACAACCACCAGCTGCATTGAGAGAAGAGCTCAGCTCACCCCCCAAAAATACCCAGGCGGCTCCCAAAATTGGGTCAACCCACAAGGGCTACACCGAGCCCAGCAGAGCCCCAAGGCAGTGCTGTGTTTGCATAACGAAGAGCAGATGGCAGTGAAGGAGGGCAGCCAGGTCTGTGCTGCACCTCCCAGAATGTCCCCTTGCTCCGGCTTCCAGCCACCAGCCAAGCATGGTGCAATTACTGGGAGGGGGCTGCACTACCAGCACATCCCCTCCAGTATCATCCTTTCCTCTCTCCATACAACACTTCAAGCACACCCAAAATCAAATCCTTGGCACACGCAAGTCAAGAGGCGACATAGATGCAGTGCCAAATGTGCCTTTCCAGCACACAACTGAGCGCTCCCATTGCAATCATACGTAAGAGCTTTGTGTCCACCCAAAAAATAGGAAAGAAAACCTGCGAAAATTATAACTGCCCAATAAAAAGATTGCCAAGTGAGGACAGGTGGTTTCCAGGAAAAACCCAAGCATTAGGAAGCAAGTCTCTTCCCTTGCACAAACATCCCCTGGATATTCCCACTGCAGCATGCTCATGGCTCACATCCCCATGTCACTTCCCCATCCACAGCACCCTCAGTCTACAGGGTGCAAGACCAGGTCCCTGTTGTGCCAGCTCCAGAGTACAGAGGAAGTGGCTCACTGCCAGCCCCAGCAGCGTGGGAAGCCATCCTTACATTGCTCACCTGGGCATGGCAGGAATTCCCCGAGTGCCCCAGTCCCATGACCGCTGGCACGGAGTACAGCAAGCACGTGGGACCAAGGGCTTTCCAAGCCTGGCCTCTCCACATAACTTGGGATCAGCCAAAGATAACTGCCTGCCTGGCAATGCTGCAGGGACAAGCTGAGTGCAGGCAGCCACGGGCTCCACTGCTGCAACACACTCTGCACCCATGTGGTCATTCCCCCCATGCCTCCCCATCCCAGCCCGCAGCCCCTGTCCTGCAGTCAGTTTGGTGAATCTGACATTGCCAGCAAGATCCTTCCACCCCCCCAGAACTGGGGTCTCCCTGCAGCTGTGGCAGCAGCAGGTGCTGACCAGCACCCCTTCCTTACAGCAGCAACTGTTGGTGGCAGAGCTAGGGAGAGGCTGCAGGGCAGTCACAGGCTCGCGTGGCTTTTTGGGGGGGACAAAAGGAGGCTCTGTCTGCACGCAACAGCCTGGACAAATGCTGGGCATGGGAGCTGCCATCCAAGAAAAATCCAGACGCGGCAGTGACTCTGCCCTGACCTTACCCCAGCCCAGATGGCGAGATCGGTGCCCCTCAGCAGAGCAGCATCCATTACAGGGCTCCTGGGGATGGGGAGGGGGGCACCCAGCTGTCGGCACAGCCCTTCCTCTCCCAGAGGAAATGCCAGGGGTTCTGGCAAGGGCGGGGGGGCCAGCAGAAGGGCAGAGAAGCCACAAGGCTGCACCAAGCATAATGTGAGTGCTTGCCAAGAGGACGGTGGGAAACATGAACAGCTTAAAAGCAGAGGGATTGCAACCACTGCTGAAGGATGCACCCTTTATCCCCTGCACTCTCTGCCTGGAGGAGTCACCTTGGCTACACTCTGCTGTACCCCTGCCAGGCATCACATCCCCTGGTTGGGGACACACAGGTGCCACTCAAAGACAGGTCAGCAGCCCTCTTCTCATGCTTCCCTCTCTCCAGCCCCAGGAGCCAGGCAGCAGGATCAGGTAGCTGCTGAGGCAGCGCTTTGCCAGGCAGCCCCTGCCGCAGGAAGGCTGGGCTGCCCACCTCAAGGTCACCACAGGGACAAGAAGGAGACCTCATGGCGCAGGGCTTGGAGCCTGCAAAGTGCTCCCATGCTGCCACTGGAGAGCTCTGAAACCCCAGGGGATTTGGGGGCTCCAGGTAGGATAAACCTACAAAACCTGTGCAGCGTCCCTGCACTGGAATAGGGCTGAGACTCATCTCTTCATTCTCCAGGGAGCTGCTCCATGTCCTCATGCCCTGCAGGGCCAGAGAGCCAGACCAACTCTTCAGAGCACCAAGTTTAAAACTAGGAAAAAAGATATCTTGGCAAAGCCCTGCAGGAGAGGAGGATAGTCAAACCACACTTGGTCTTCAAGTTCTGGCCACAGTCATGGCTGTAGCATGCAGCCCACACGCCAGCCAGGCACCTGCTCTAGATCACCCCTTGCAAGTGGCTCTGAAGGTGAAAAGAGCAGAGAAAAACTGAATAAAGGACAAAGAGGAAAAATCAAATCTGCTGTCTAAAAACCAACTGCCAGCCCTTCTATAAAAATGAGGAACTAGAGGAGTAGACACCAATGCCATGGCTTTTTGAACCCTCCTCCCACATGCTCCTTCCTTCCCATCCCCATCTAAAACCTCTCATCTGGAGCCCAGAGGCTGGAGAAGGAGGCAGCAACATGACACCAGTCCCTTTGGATCGATCCAAAAGAGAGGATAAGCTGCCTCCATCAGCTCCCCCCCCACAGCCCTGTTCAGCCATGCTGCCACTGTGCACCACAGCAAGGACCACAGAAAACCAAGCAGAAGATATGGGGCTGGGGAGGACCCCTCCATCCTGCCCCCCACTCCAACAGAAGCTGCCCATGTACCTAAAAACACTGCTAACAGGCAGGGGTACAGGTGGGTTGGTCAAGGAGCCACGGCATATAGGCAGGACAAGCAGGACATACAGAGACTACCACTCACAATGGCACCCTGCCCTGGATTCCTGCCAGAGAAGTCACCCTGCCTCCTCTAGGGCATCCTGACCAGCACAGATAAGGAGAGAGAGCAAAAATGCAGGATGCTGTGCCCGAGACGGGGTGTGGAACATCTTGCAAGTCACAGAGACAGGCCAGACTCCCCAGCCAAGCTCTGGTCCATAGCAGGGACTCTACCAGGACCTTCACACAGCCTTTCCCTGGCTGAGGATGTGTTAATGGAAGCTATGTTTATACAGGGCATGTACAGCTGTAATTATAGGCATGATGTTATGATAACAGGAAATCCGTGCCCTGTGGAGATGCAGGCAGAGAAAGGCACACATGGAGCTATTTGCTAATTGCCACCAACAATCAGCCTTTTGTGCCACGGGTGGGGTACGGGAAGTGAAGTCTCCCCATCGCTGGGCTAAAGCCATTAGCACCCACCTCTGCCCACCTGCCCAGGTCAATGACAAAGCCATACAGATCCGGACAGACAGAGCCTGCCTCGTGGCAGCTACAGGGCAAACCCACCTGCCCTCAGACATAACAAGGTGGGCTGTGATCCACCAGCAGCAAGGCCTCAACTTCCTCATGTTATATAATCCTTCCAAAAGACAGAAGTTTTGTAAATTTGTTTGACAGGGAAAAGCAATGGGAAATAGCCCCTCACCGGCCCTTTGCACATTACCCCCAGTATATCAAGTCACTCTATCAGGGAGGCACAGCCCTACCTGTACCTCCCAAAGGACCAATGAGGTGAGCAGTCACCCCTCCCCATCAGCATCACTGAGGACTTTCCTACCTTTTTGATCCTCCCGCTCCTTGTGCCCGCAAAGACAACAGTTTGTCCTCTGTAGTCATAGGCAGCCACCGATGTCATCCCATCCTCTTTATCCACGAAGAGTGGGGTCCCCTCGATGGTGACAGTCCCACCCAGAGGCTGGTTAAAATCTTGGCCACAAAAATTGTCGTCGATCTGCAGCGGCTGTCAAAAGAGAGCAGAGGAGAGATGAGCCTTTTGCCAATGCCTCAACATGTTGGACCTTCCAGATGGCTACCAGCAATCTCCATCCCTTGCCCCTCCTGTCCCAGCCATCTCACCTCACTAGCCGAAGGCAGGCATGACTTGATGCTTCCCTAACATTCCCTAGGCGCTGATGTAAGGCACTTGGGACAGATCCACTGCATGCAGGCCCTCTCTACATCTGAAAAAGCTTTGCAGACCAAGACCAAGGCTTTCTGTCATCTGCCTCTTACAGAGCAGCACTTACAAACCCAGAGGGAGCCAGCACAGCATCCCTGCTCCCCCGCCATTCCTGCTGCTGCTATCTCAGACACATGGGATGCCAGCACAAGCTCCCCAGAACACATGCATCCCTCTCCTCCTCATCCCAGCACTGGCTCCAAAAAGAGAACAGCTTGGCAGCGAGGCAGAAGGGGCTGAATTCTGTGCCCCAGCCTTCCCCCGGAGACAAAACAGTTCCCAGCCAAGGCCATGCCAAGGCAAACAAGTCAGGGCTCCTGAAAGAGCCTCACTTCACATAGCAGAGCCTCCAGCAAACACGTTACCCACCTGCCAGCCCTGTTCCAACCTCCCACAGGAACATCTTTGGGAAATCCCCACATTTTTTCCATTCTGCCTTATCCCAGACAAGGCGCCTGGCTCAGCCAGCTGCCTCCTCAGTTCAGCATGAGCCTATGGGTCTGGGAGAAGCTTTTGCAAGCTCAGCCCAGGGAGAGGCAGAGACAGGGCTGCATCGGTCCCTCTCTGCTCTCAGGGCCATAACGGCAGGGACCTCCAGCAAGGACAGTCCTGAGGATAAGCAAAGCAAAGCCAGAGGGATCCTCCTGTGAAAGCTGAGATGCAGGCCAGGAAGCGGGATCAGGACCAGATCCACGGCCCTCACCCCTACACTGAGCATCGTTGCCACGTCACCCTGACCTGCTGAGCAGAACAACAGACCCTGGCCACAGCTATCTGGCCTAGGGAGCACGAGCCTCCCAGAGGTCCCACACAAGGCAACAGCCTCATATGGTCACACTGCACCAGCAAAATCCCCATCCTGTTCCAGGCAGTGAGGGGCTTCAGCCAAATCCCCAAGAGTGGCAGCAAGTCTGGGTACAGGAGGGTAGAGTGGCAAGGCATGCACAGCCGATGGGGAGACAGCCTGCTCGAGTCACAGGATTCTTCCGCTTCACGGGGTTCCTTATATAACTTTGAATTTAAAGGGGAGAGAGGTTTTTTGGCAAGCAGCAGCCTCCAAATGCATGCCAGTCCCCAAGGGGTTTTAAATCCATATAGCATGTGCACAGAGCATATGGGAAAATGCCGAGCTCCCAAGCTCCACGTACGCAAGGGCAGTACAGAGCTTTGTAATTCCCACCCATTGCTGCCTGGGAAGCAAGGGTCAGCCCAGACCAGCTTCCACCAACAGTCACCCACGTGGAGGAGGGAAAACACAGCACTTTCCGTTGTCCCAGCACAATACACTCACAGTCTCCCACAGCCATGGTAAGACTGCTTGCCCTCCTCACCATGCTGTTATGCCAGCTCCAAGGCCAGTGGTCCCACTCCTGCGTGCAGTGGGAATTCAGTGCCGTGCCAGCATTCCAGCAGGGGAGGATAGAGAACGAGCTGGTCACATTCAGCCTCTGCAGGCAGTCTGGGGGTGCTGGGCTTCCTCAGTTACTCTGACTTCTGGTGTTGCTGGATGTTGAGTTAATGTACAGAGATCAACTGCCTTCCCCGCCTGACTGTTGCTCATCCGTCCCTGAACTGGGGGAACTCCTACAGCCAGGCATGAGAGATCCAGAGATCCCCAAAATAGGAACACGGGGCACCACGTGCCTCTGCAACCACAGGAAAAGGAAGGAAGGGGAATCAGGACCTCTCCACCCATCCTCTGAATCTCAGTCTTGCCCTCTTCTATCCACTGGCCAATATACACACTAAGCATCCTCCTCTGCCTAAACAGGCTAGGAATTTTGAAACATCAGATCAGACAAAATTATCTTCCCAATCACAAAGTGAGATGTGAGCGATGCTTCAGCTGATACGCATCCTCCTATCCAATACCTGTGATCCCTCAGGTGCTTTGCTGGGGAAAAACTGTCCCCAGTAGCCCAAACAAACCCTAGCACCTTCCACCTGGCCATCTGCAGTAGCAGAGGGGTTAAGGGCAGTGCCATGAAGGTATTCAAGCCCTGGCACCCCTGGGTGCAGGTTCTGCTCTCTCCAAGCTCAATCTGCAGCTTCCCCAACCCCTCGGCTGCTGAATATGCAATAGGAGAGCTGTTTACGGTGTTTACTGCTCTCTGCTTTGTCTCAACATACTCTCTGGGAGATGACAAATACAGCTGCACTCCGGGACCAAGGAGCGCCCGCCGCCACCATGCCGACACCACCTCGATAAATAATTACGCCGACAATTAGCTCATTAACAGCAAACTGTCTCGTTAGGGAAGCACAGGCGGCACAGTGAGGTCGGGCCAAGGGCAGCAGTACCAGAGTACAGCACCCACCGACATCTCTGGCAGATGTGGGCTGCAGGGCGAGGAGAGGCGAGGCGGAGGGATGGCAGGATGGAAGGACAGCAGGACAGCTGACCCGTGGCCAGTGCCGGCAGGGACAGACACGCACCACGACACGTGGGGGCCAGTGACCTTGCAGCATTTCTGCACATGCAGATCCTGGGATCTGCTTGCTCTTGCATTTGCACGGGTGTTTGCTGGGACTGTGGCCTCAGCCCATTGCAAGGCAGGGGGGCTGTTTGTTTTGGGGGGGTTTATGTG
This sequence comes from Calyptomena viridis, assembly GCA_013390005.1. NCBI lineage: Eukaryota > Metazoa > Chordata > Aves > Passeriformes > Eurylaimidae > Calyptomena > Calyptomena viridis. The sequence goes on from WEIV01003858.1 coordinate 96,816, forward strand.
GCTCTTTAATTAGTTTATCCTTTTATCTGTGCTTTCCTTTGGCACCTCTCTAAGTTGCCCCTGGCCCACAGATACCCCAGGCCACCACCTGTGCAGCACAGCAGTCTTCTCTCTCCCAGCACTAACCTGCCCCCCAAATTAGGGTCAGAAAATTCAGATTCCCTCGGGAAAGGGGCTGGAAGGAGAGGGAAAGCAGGCCCACAGCAATGAGCGAGCAGAAGCGGGTATCTCCTTGACATGCCTTGTCTCATTGCCTCTCTTCAAGCCCACTTACGAAAGCAATGAGGGAGCAGACAGCACAGCAAGGCTCACATCGCTCAGCATTATTAATTAGCCAGTAATTCACCAGTTAGCACCATTATAGGCTCAGCCCATCTTCCTGAGCCCCTCCAGGGGCTGCGATGGAGGATGTGGGGGGATGGAGAGCCAGGGAGAAGGTTACAGGAGGCTAGTACCAAGTGCCAGGCTGGGATGCCAGGCTTTTTGTGCATTAATCGCTGCTCAGGAATAATCCCAGTGTGGTACCACTCATTACCACCTGCATTCCTCTGGCTGTCCCGGAAAGAATTTGGCTTATCCTGGCTCACTTTGGGTGGGTTTGTCACCAGCCACTGCCCTGTGCCAGCAAGTTGGGCAGCAAGCCTCACTGAGGAGTCAAAACTCATTTTCTTCCTGGGGTAGCCCAGGGAAAACTGATGTCCACATCCAACATGCTCTAGACACTGGCTGTGCTCACACTGCCAGCCCAGGAGTCAAGGACTCCAAGAACCCTAAATAGCTCCCTGCTGCAACATCTGCACTCCAGCTCCAGCCTGCTGCCCTTTCCCTGTCCTGCTACACCAGAACCTCATCCCCCCAGTTTGGGGATTGGTGTACTGGACATATGTGCTGAGCACATCTGGCCACAAGCACACAGACCTTCTGGCCCTGCACTGCATAGGGGAAGAAAAGAGCCCGGCTCTTTTCACACAACATCAAATCTCTCTCAGTGAAACACTGTGAGCAGCAAAGCCTCTAGAGGGGTTCAGGAGTGATTTAGGCAGGAAGGCTGGTGCAGAGGAATTGACGAGGTGGTTCCACAAGGTGCCTCTGCTGTGTGTGCAAGTCCACGCTCAGGTCTGAGTCCACCAGCATGAGAGGGTTTTTGGTCCTGAGCCAGCCCTGCTACCTTTCCCATTGCCAGATCACTGGATCCCAGAAGGAGAGAAATGGGAGGCAGGAATTCACTCCGCTCGCCAGCACCAGAGAGGAACCACTAACATCTCCTGAGTTATCTGCCAAGCCTGGCAGCCTCTCTTCCTGGCTCCAGCACCAACTCTGGAGAATCAGAGCTACCCTGTAGCGCTGGGGATGAGCATCCCTTTGCCCTGCACTGCTCGAGGTCTGCAAGTGCAAAACCTCCTCCAGCATGGACCAGTCTTAGCCCCTTGCTGCCATGAAGGAGCAGAGCAAGAGAGCTCCTTGCACATTTTCCATATGGATAGGGTGTAATTCCCAAGCAACTACTGACTCAAGCAATTACATTCTGCTTCCTTAAAAATCAAAAAACAACATGCCCTTGTTTTCTGGCCAGCCCTCACTGCCAAGATCCATCACTGCCATCACCCATCCCAGAGATGGATTTACTTTATTAGGGGCACAAAAATTCCTGCCAGAAAGAGGTAACATGCTCCAAGGGGTCTGTTTTGGCTTGTGGTCAGCACAGCAAGGGGTTGAAGGCTTGAATCATGATCTAGTCATGTCTTTCCCGGCTCTGCCTGTCAGCTGGAGCAGGACAGGGACAGAAAACACTGCCTGACTCCCCTGGAGGAGGGTGGCACTCTCCAAACCCATATGAAAACAGGAGCATCCCCATCATGGCACACATCCTTCCATTCCACAAAAGCCACATCTGCACCTCAGAGAGCACCCCGAGATCCACCTACTCACAGGGGCTGGCCACCAGGTATCCCAGGACTCTCCAAGCTTAAAATCACCCCTAAAATGCAGGGGGCAGAGATGCCTCCCTAAACACAAGGGACATGGCATTGGTGGGGCACCAGGAGAGGTGAGCCAGAAGTGCAGGAAGAAGCAGCAAACAACTCTGCCACCAGAGCCAGCAGCTGCGCGACCCAACAGGCAGCAGTGTAACGATTTCATCATTTTCCAGCAAAATTGAATTAGTTCAAAGCCAAAATCTGATTTGCAGGCCCAGCGCTCTTGACAGCAAACCCTTTACTTTGTCAGGCAGCTGTTAGCTGTCTCCTCCAGAGCTGCCAGGAGGACAGTGGGAAAGAAGGCAGGGCTGCTCCACAGGAACCCCCACGTACCTGCCTGCACTCAAAACCCTGCTTGAGCAGGGCTGGGGGCTTGATGAGGGGTGCCAATCAGGGCTTGGGGGGGAAATGGGCAATAGCAGGTCTGTCAAGACTTCCACCAGACCCTCCCAAACCCACACACACTGGAACCCCAAAATCTGCCTTGCCAGGTATCTGACCCTGCCTGGGGACAATCCAGTAGAGTCTGGTGATATCCAGCATATGACCTCCCCATTACCTGGAGTTGTAGCTTCTTGTAACCACTCATGGCTTGTAACATAGCCCGGGAAAAAATCCAGTAACAGTAACAGTTCAACTGGGAAACAAATCCCGAGAGTCAAGCAGGGAGGTCCCCTGTCCCCCACTGCTCGTAAGTCCCACACAGAGCAGCTGAGCCACCAGCAGAGACTAGACTTGCATAGGTGAGCACCAGGCAAGAAGACACCTCTCTGGGAACACAGGAGAGTGCTCTCTAGGGTGGGAATCATTGCTGTAGGATACCAGCACTCACCTCCTGCCCCTCTGGATGACAGCTTGCTCTCAAAACCCACTCTGCTGACAGCATTTTGTGCCCTCCTGCCCAACATCCCATGGAGAGGCTGTGGTCTCTTCATGCTCAACATCTGACCAAGTTCCGCTGGGACCACCAACCTCTCCGCCTCCCTCCATCACATCTGTGCTCCCCGTCCCCCAAATCCTACTGCCCCCCAACACCTTCTGCTTGGCCACTGCCAACCCCCAGGTGATGCAACACTCACAAATCTACATGTGCCATCTGCAAGAGAGTGCACAGAGGAGCTGCAGCAGATGTCCTGAGGACTGAGCATCCTGCCCTACCAGCCCAACTCACTGACACTCTCCAAATCTATGGGGAAGGGACACCAGAAACAGGCACCTGCAACAGCATGAGGTCCCTTGCTTGGGGCTTTCCATGGGCACCAAATGCAGCCCAAATCCAGATGACTGCCCCACCACGAAGCTGTGATCTCCACAAAGAATGCTACCAGGCAAACCAAGTTCCCTGCACCAATGGCACTCCCACTGGAAAACTGCAGCTCAGTTCACGTCACTGGGAAGGGTCTAACCAGAGAGCACCACCAGGAGCCAGAAACAGTCTAGCTTGATTAGAGACAAGTGGGAACTTACCGAGTTGATGCAGCCTAGCTCCTTATTCAAGAGCCAGGGCAGCGAGAGTTTCCCTTCCCCTCTGTAGCACGACTGGATACGTTCCTTGATCTTATCCTTGATCTTCTTCAACGTGAAGAGGCAGAGCACAGACTCCTTGGGAGGCTTAACCCTGTTTTTCTGGCCCTGGGAGAAGATGGTGAAGAGAATATCCTCCTGCTCCGAGATGCCCAGGTACTCAGCCAAAGCCTTGCCAGGCTTGGTCAGGTAGGCGTCCTGGATCAGGCGGTACTCAATGCCGTCCTGCACGCAGCCGATGGGGAACTCCACGTAGGAGTAGAACTTGGGGTCGTCCACACAGAGGCGGACGATCTTGGAGGTGAAAAACTGCTCCCCAGTGGAGTCGGGAGAGGTGAGCTGGGTGTCCAGCTGCAGGGTCAGGTAGTAAACAAACTGCTCACTGCTGAAGCTGTAGATGTAGTAGATGTCAAAGGTGGGGAACTTGGAGAGTGTATCCGAGGGGATTTTGAGCTGTGAGGAGACAAACTCATCCTGGTAGACAAAGCCAAACATCTCTGCATTCTCCTCGTTGGCCATCAGCTTGCGACTGGAGAGAGTGGGGAAGTACTCTGACTTCCCATCAATGGGCGTCCCAATGAAGAGCTTGTTCTGCCCATTCAGCACCTCGATGATGACCCCAGACATGGTGCCTGACTCGTTGACACTGGAGAGGTAGTGTTCCTTGCGGTGGTGGGGTTCACCCAACTTGAAGAGGTCATCCAGCCGCAGGAACTGGCAAATACCCTGGGAGGCACTGCCACAGGCAATCAGCCGATTCCCCGAATAGTCCACCAGCAGCAGTTTGTTCACGTTGTTGGTGGTAACCAGCCCATGTGGGCAGGACTGAACGCTGGGAGGAGGGTAACATTTCTCATTGTCCTCCACAGGCCCCGTCACGTGGGTCCGCAGGAGTGTGAGGTTATTGGAGAGCTTGTAGATCCGATTGACAGCCCCCACGTAGACCTCCCCGGTTTTGTTGTGGACCACCAAGTGTGTCAAGCTCCAGTCTGTAACCGGGAAAGTCCTAAAGGGAGACTTGGGGCTGCCTTCCGCCAGCGGTAGCCAGGTGCTCCCCAAGAGCAGCAAGGTCCACATGTGAATGGACAAGTGGTGCTTGAGCCAAATGAGCCACATTGCAGCAGCCTCACATCCAGCCAAGGCCATGCCCAAACCCGGCCGCAAAATAAATAGAAACAAACCCAAACTAAAGGGATGAGGGAGGGAGGAGGAGCTAACAGGACACAGTCTCCTCTGCTTCTGCTGCACTCGGCATTCAGGGCATCATGGGCATGGCCAATCCAGTCAGCCCTAGAGGAAGAAAGACAAAGGTGAAGTTAGGAGGCTTTCCTGCACAGCATCAAGCCTGTTCCACCCCACCCAGCAAAGACTTTGATACTTCACACTTGTCTAGCAGGCAACCTAACAAGACATCCCCCTCTACCTCCTGCCCCAAAAAGACACATCCCTAGTGCAGGGATCAAAAGAATCCACATGATACCAAGGACAACGCCGCCTAGTCACACACTTCTGTGCACAGAATGTCTCAACCAAGGAGCTGCCATGCACTTGGTATCACTATCCCAGACTCAACCACCAGCCTCGTCAGCCAGTGGCTCCTGTAATGGAGGTCACTCTGCCCTCATCCCCACCCAAACCCTTGGGAAAAGCAGCAGCTGCTTGAGGATGCTGGCAGCCGCTGGCTGGAGCAGAGCAGCAGGCGATGCCTGCTGATGTGTTCCAGCACACCTACCACATACAAACACCCCAGTGCAGCATAGCTGGCCCTGACCTGCTTTTAAGACAACCAGCAGCACCAAGTGTTAGCCAGAGATGGCTGCTAACAAGCCTCCAGAGGAGCTCCTGGCCTGCTGCCCCTGCCCCACTTCACCACGGTGCTGGGACCAGATGAAAAAACCCAGGTAGCAGCGCACAGCCCAAGCCCTTCAGAGAGGCAGATCTCAAAAGCACCTTTTAAAGGAGGTGGGAGAACAGAGAGCCCTGGCATTCTGCCCACCATCCCTGTCACCTGCCGGCCTGACAAACCCCAGGAGGGTTGTGGGCAGGAGGGGTTGGAGGGAGGCAAGCAGGCACGGCAAGGAGAAGCACATCCCTCTGGCATTTCTATGCATTATGAAAGGCAGGGTCAGCCATCAGGCAGTTGGCTTGAGAGGCTCCAGAGGGATGAGGGGGCACATGCAGGGATGATGATGTGCCATGGCTGGAGCCCACCAATGTGGAACAGCAGAGCAGCAGGAAGCCAGCCAAATACCCCAAACCAGTGTGACCTTTGCATCCTGGCAGTGGGCATGGCCACCAGAAGTCAATGCACAGCTCTGCTGTCCCTGTCAGCTCTGCAACCCCTTCATTACAACCCTTCCCTGTCTTCTCCATCCACCCACTCTGCAAAGGCAAAAGCACACAGCCCATCCTACCATCACAATTCATCCACCCAGGGTGGGACCATCGTTCCCAAGGTCTGTGGCCAGGGCATCAGCTCAGTTCCACAGCCACTGCAGATAAGCAGTTCCAAAGGGGAGTGGAGGAGGAGAGCCTCCCTCCTCCCTCTCCTTATCGTCCATCTCTGACTCAGCTCAGGTTAACCTTTGGGAGGATCCCCCGCAGGGAGTGGCACAGGTAGGAAATACAGCCTGCGGTGACTAGCAGCTCTGCCAGCATCCCAGACCAGGCAGGGCAGGAGTCAGAGGGCAGCCGGCTGCACATGCTTTATTGGGCAGGGCTGTATCAGGCTGAACGGCTGCCCCAGCCTTGGCAGCCTGCTCTTGGCAGACTGTGGGGCTCACCAGCCAGGCCACATCCAAACCTTGGGCAGCTGCATCATCATCTCACCAGCAGCTGGGCCATACGGGTACCCCAACATCCCATAAAGCATCCTTCAGTTCTGCTGCTTCCTTCTCAAGATACACAGCCAGACATGGGGAGGTCGGGGAGAGCCTTTTTGTGCATCTTTTCCTGCTCCCAACAAACATGAGACCCCCTCCTCTCTTTTCCCAAGACAAGCCCAGCCCAGGCCACCCCTGCAGCCCTGCCAGCTCCACTGGGCCCCCAACATGTTGGGCAAAGCTTCTGCACCAGTTCCAAACCCAGCAGCTCTGCCATCTCCACCAGCTCTCCTCTGCCCACATGCTCCCCCCACCCTGCTCCCTTCCACCCCCCAACACATCCATCTCCAAGGCAGCAGCCTCAAGGGCTGTTTGGACAACAGCACATGGGCAACACTGAGACCAAAGCCAGGTGCCACTGAGCTCCATGGATGTAGAGACAATCGGAAATCATCCCCGTGGTCCTAATCTCCCCCATTCCCAACACCTTTTCCAATACTGGGAGCCTCCCAGCAAAGAGTAGTTGCTTCCAGAGGACACCCATGCTTGCCTATCATCTTCATTTTTCTGAGCTTGTCGGTAAGAGCATAACCACAAGCAACCCAAATCAGAGCTTATTAGCCCCAAATCACACTGAGGTACAGGACCAAGCTGCACAGTCAGCACAAACCCACTCGTTAGCTCAGAAAGCCATCATCCCTCAGCAGTGGTAGGCAGTGTTGTTCCTGCTATTTTGCCTGAGGGCAGTTTCCCACCCCAAGAAATTGCCACAGCTCTCACTGAGCCACCACTCCCATGAGACTGAGCCCCTCCAGGAACACTATGTCTGGCTGCCTGGCAGGGAGATCACCACCAATACCACACTCACGCTGCGGAGAGAAAGAACAGGGAAGGCAGTGCAGACGATAGCGGGAGCTTGGTGCAGTGTGGGGACGCCAGCCCGAGCATCATCCTGCCAGGATGAGAGAGCAGGACAGGGAACTTGCTTTCTTGGTGCATTTCTATGATTCAATGCTTCTATTTTAGGAAGTGGGTGAGAGAACTAGAGGTCAAATTGCTGCCACAAAGCAGGGCTAGAAAGCCCAACAGGAGATTCCCAAATTAACATAGGGAACTGCAACTCACAGGCTGGAACGAGAGCAAAGTGAGGCAGAGCTGGGGCGAGCTGAGAGATGACACTCTGCAGAGCTCCTCTGAGATTTCTGCTCCTAAATATACTACAGCAGCAACATCTTGTCCTAGTGACCTGACACCAGTGATGGTTTTGTCCAGTCACGCTTAAAACCATTAGCAGCGATTATTAAAAACAAAACTCTACAAATGGTTAGTTTGACTGTGTTCTTCAGAATTCAATTATATGGGTTCCTGAAATTTGGATCGAATTAAAGTAAGATTCAAGCCCACCATGGTGGAGGCAGCAGGCAGCCCTGCACCAGAGCAGGAGTGCCTGCAAAGCCCCAGATCCCTGCCCACAGAAGCAGTGGCCAAGGGGCATTTCCCTCCTGTCACATAGCCTCCAAGTCCCATGGAGAGCTAACAGCAGGGCAGCTCCTCCACTGCCACACTCTTCAAACCACACAGTGCCCAAACTCCATGGGGCTGCATTCAAGTAGCACCTCACCTCAGGAAGGGCTGAGCCCAAGGCCACCACACAAGTGCTGCCAGGAAGCAAGACCTGCACCATACACACCTCCACTGCAGTCCAAAGGCACAGAAAACCCCAGGCAGACACCCTGGAGCCAAGCCCTGCCCTGAAACAGGCTGCAATAAAATAATACACCCTAGCCCAGATGCATGCATGCCAACCGTGAAAGTAGGACCCAAAACACACCTGCTATGCTGCCTGGGTGGCAAGTGATGCAGCACAGAGCATCCTGCAGCACTGAGCATCCCCAGAGCTCACCCCACAGCTGGGCCATGCTGCCAGTGAGACAGCACCACAGGCCTGTTTTGTTTTCTGCACACACACAAATATATTTATACACACGTAATTTATAGCAGGAAACCTGCCGTCAGAAACAAAGTCAGCACAAGAGTCGAATCCGCCCCAACCCCTTTCATCCCACCCTGGAAAGGACATTTGCTCACAGTTTCACTTCAAAGTGGCCACGTTGAGATGGTCACAGCTGCTGCATGACCTGGATAAGGCTGCCCACCCCACCACTGCCACCACTCATACGCCCCACCTTCCAAAGAGCCTTTCAGCAACAAGCCATGGACATGCCCCACAGATGTCTGTGCCCCACGTGCTGACTGCTGAAGAGGTGGCAAGGGGCAGTAGCACTCATTCTCCAAGGCTGTGAGCTTCCTGATCCTGCAGTATGCCAAAAAATCTAGGTTTGGGATGGGAGATCATGCTTTGGGAAAATAATCATCACTTTTGATAGCACAAAGCAGGAGTACTGGGATGGAAAAACTAACCTTAAAAGGAAGAGACTGGACAGAGCATTAAGGACCAGCTCTCCACTCATCCAGGCAGCGAGTCCAAAGCACTGACAATGCCGAGTCGGCACTACCCTACAAAGCAGCAACCCTCATGGGAACACCCAAAGACAGGGTTTAAAACATGCAGACAGCCACAGAGGTGCACTCACAGACGTGCCTGCCATCCTTGCTTCTGTATCAGCAAGATCCCAGCAAGTTCACTCCCAGCAAACCACCCCTAAAGCTTCACAGCCTTGCACTTTGCAAGGCAGGCTGCAGGAGAGAAGGCATGGGATTGAAAACGGCCAGACCTCAAAACAGACCCCAGCAAGGGGAAATGGCATCTAATGGGCCTTTACCTGTAATCTCTCCAAGTCGATTGCTGCTCTCAGCAATAAGAAACTGTCAAGAAGGGACCAACTCTGAGCTGCCAGTAATTAGCAAAGGGGAGAGAGGGGAGATTACCCAGGGGAGAAAAAAGCCTGCAGGTCACAGGAGAAGCAACCTCACCACAGAGCTGATGTATTTTTAGGTTCATCTGCCTGGGAAAAGTCTTGCAACAATGAGGAAAGCTTGGTGGTGGTAAGAGTTAGAGCTGCATGACATATGCAATTGCGGCAACAGGGCTGAACTTTAACTCCTTCCTTCATCACACAGAGTCATCAAAAAGTATGTGGCTGGGGTCTCTCTCTAGCCAGCGAATTGCATTAAATCATTACAAATCTTATCCCTGGCTTAAACCACACCCTGATGAAATCAATGGCAGGCTCTGAAGCTGCCCCAGTGCTGCAATCTCCATTACTATCACTCAATCAAGAATAGCTTCTTCAGTTTCCTGCCAGGCTCCTGCCATCCCCCCATGTAGGGGGGGATGTCACTGTCCTGCCCTGTCACTGCAGTGCATATGGGCACAGCAGTTACCACTCATGCCCTGTAAGGATCTTCTGAGCAAGGAATTCAACCACTTTTGTATTGAGAAACATGACAAGTAGAAGCAGCCAGCTACTGCCCAAGGGCTCATGAAGATTGACCCTCAGCCGAAAGGATCATAAAAGAACAAACAGTGAGGAAATTAAAGAGCATTTCTCAAGCACACAATTCCCCTTCTCTAGTCCTCTGCAAGTCACATCACACCAAGGGGAACAGCTCTGGAGCCACCACGTGCTCTCACCATCAAGAGACTGCATGCTGCTCTGCAGAGATCCATTCCAAAAAGGGCTCGAAAGCATTTCCAATACGGAAATGCAGGCTTCCTGCAAGCACAACATCCCAAGGCAGAGGGACACAACACAAGGACAGCCTCAGCAGAGCCTGCCAGGACTGCTTATCCCTGCCACAGAAACCAGGCATGACCAAGAACTTACACATATTTCCCAATTCCATTCAGCTATCACAAAAGTGAGAGCAAATGGCTGTTCTTTGCCTTATTCCTACAACTCATTTGGGTATCACAGTCCATACAGGGACCCTACAAGGGCTGCTGAGGGGCTCTCTATATGCAGCCCACATGCTGGATGTGTACTTCCCAGGAGGAGAGTACACCTCACCCTTCCCTTATGCTCCTGCAGCCAAGGAGGGGTATAAAGAACTGGATTGACTGATGCCTGGGATGTAGACACAGCCCACAGGTGACCATCCACACAGGACACAGCCTGCTGCCTTCCTATCCTTCTTCATGAAGTTTGTCCATCAGCACATACAGAGCATAACACCTCACCCCAAACCCCTCTGTGCCTCTCATCACACCACAGACTCCGATCCAAGGCACCAGGACACCAGCCACGGGACTGTGACTTCCTACCATCAACACCCAGGTCAGCTCAAGGCTTCAAATCCCAGACTGATGTGAATTTTTCCACCTCGACCAGGAGCAATTAACAACATTTTGTCTCCAGCTTCAGAGCAAAAAAATCTAGACCAAGTTCCCTGAAAGCCACCTTCCACTTTGGCTTTGACCCATGTGCTCTCAGACCCTGGTTCTTACATCCTATCAGTCCACTGCCCCACATAAACGTCCCAAAAAACACCTCTGCTGGCAAAGGTCACATTGGTCCAGCTAGATCTGAAGAGATCCAGGTCACCTACAAGCCAGGTCTCCCAATATCCAGCAGGGAAGTCCAACAAGAGGTCCTTTAGCCATCAGCATCCTTCCCTGATCTCACTTCCTGTGCCATAACGCATCTCTCCTCACTCCCAAACCTACTGCTCCACATCATTCATTGGGCCAGGGCAGCCAGGAACACAAGCTGATGATCTTGCCCTCCCCAGATCGATGCACCTCTTCCAGCCCAGCTCTCCAGGCTGGGTTTTCCCCTCTCCAACACAAGCACACAACTCTGCACCTCCTATTCGCCTCCACAAAGCCTGTGGGAGAGCTGCACTTCCCCCAAATCTCCAAGGGAATCTGGAGAGCTCCCGCTTTGCAATGAAACACTGCCACAGGAGCATTCCTGGTTGCTGGACACCCTCTGCTCCCAGTAAAGGAAGGTCATTCTGGGGCTGGTTTAATCCCAGCTGAGCTGAAATTCCCATGCTTCCATCCAGCCCCGTGCTGACACCAGCACTTGTGCTGTCCTGTGGTGAGCTGAGCACAACTGCTGCTACAGTTAGTTCTGATTAAAACAGACCACAAAACTTCTCCAAACGAGGTTTCCCAAGCCACGTATGTCTTTCCTTCCCCCCTCAACCTCCTGTCCTTCCCTCTCTGCTGTCCCACTCATGCTGCCCCACAGGCACTACAGCTGGCAATGGCTCAGGTCCTGGCTCCACTTCCCCTGCGGAGATCCCAGTTCAGCATGGCCCCGTGTCTTATTTGCCCAAGGTGGAGCTGACCCAGGAGAAGTGAGACAGCCAAAGAGCTAGAGGAGCCTCACTTGACAGTGGGATGGACAGAGAAGAGAAGAGGAAGAGCCCAAAAGTCCCCCCACAGCAACATCACCGCAGGGAAAACTGCTCTGAGAGTGCAACGGGGGCGTCATTCACCACACAACAGGCAAAGGGCATCTGATATGAACAGAGAGGCAGCAGGCAGGGGCTGTGCCCGCCCTCTGCTCTCCAATGGGCAGTGCCAGCACAACCCCCCACCCTGGCACACCCCCACCACTCTCAGCAAGGGGGTCTCACCAACCCAGCCTGGGCAGAGCACACTTCAAAGCATGGATGCAGCCCAAGAGGTGCCGGCTGGGAGGGAGAAGAGAATAAGGCTGCTCCTTTCCCTGAAGATCCTGGCTGCAGCCCCAACCCACGCTGGACACGGGTGTGCTGCTTAAGGTCTGGTCTGACACCGTGCACAAGGGGCTGAGAAACAGTTACCAGCATAATGGATCTGCTCCTTCGGCACAAAACCGAAAGGAGGCAGCCGCCCGCCTGTGCTGGGAGGGCTGTCTAAGCAAAAAAAAAATCCACTTTCTGCTAATGGAGGTGGCTGGATGGCAGTGTCAGCAAAGTGCCATCACCCCACAGAGGGTCAGTGAGCTATACAAGGCACATCCAGCAGGCCAAAAGATATCCCTCTCCAGTGCAAGCTGCCATGCTGCCCTGGCACGGTTGCATCCCTCCCTCCTGCCTCTTGCCCACGCAGGCACAAGGCCGTGTGGAGCAGGACTTCTCCTGCGTGTGCCAGCAGGCCCGCGGGCACCTCCACCGAACTGATAAGGAATAATAGCGGGTGTCGGTGGAAGCCGGGGCTGCTGGCGGCGTCATGGGGCTCGGCAGCGGCTCTCCTTCGGAAACGGCACTGCCTTCCTGCCTTCCTCCTCCCCCATTTCTTCCCGATGACATCAGCCTGAAAAACAGGTTCTTGACTTCAGCAGGGCTCATCAGGCCGATTCTGGTCCCGCCTGAGACGGGAGAGCCCCCCTTGACTTCAGAAAGGAAACAGCCATCCAGGAGCCGGACACGAAGATAAGCAGCAGTGGGCAGGCAGGGACCCTGCCAGCATGCCAACACTTCTAGGAATAAAAACCATGGAGAAGCGGATGGGGGTGGAGGGAGTGCAATGCTGGGGAACAGATTTAAATGTTTTAGAGAAGCCTCAGCAGCTCACGCCCCAGCTCCAATACTGCTCTGCTACAGGGCAGACAGATCCACGCAGCACAAAAGTCAAATCCCAGGGCCGACTCCCAGCTCCCTCCAGCTCCCAGAGCCCAACAACAAGCCCTGAGGCTGGCCAAAATGACAAGACAGGACTTAACGCTATCCAGTAAAGCCTTCCAAGGGCCACAGGGCTGGACATGGACCAGCAGGGAACACGATTCTGCGAAACATCCTGCCCACCAGCCAAGATCCCAGATTATTTTTAAACTCCTCCTAAAATATTTTTGGGTTTTCCTCTTCCCCTGTTGAAACTAACAGTCTGCACAGGAAGAGTGAAACAGCTACCAGTACACAAAGCCCGGCTGCATGCAGAAAGCAAACAACTTATTGCCATTATAATTACCTGCGATGTTATCAGCAGCTCTGACGAGGGTCCGCATTTGCAGAAGGAAATGTGGTTTTCACATCGTGTCATTCGAAACTTATGTGACCATTCTTCCTCCCACCCTGCCCAAAGGATCAGCTGCCAGAAGCACCCACTTATGCCAACACAATGTTAAAGCAAAGGAACAGCCCTCGGACACAGGGCTACATCACGCAGGAAATTTCTTCCCCTAACACAGGAATCTCCCTCTCTTCTTGCCAAGAATTTACTTCTGCAAGAGAGCCTGAGTATTTTGACATGCAAACAGTTGTTTAACTAAGCACGTAAAGCAAAGGGACTCACAGGGCTCCTACAATGACATCAAGACTTGCTTGGATGGGGATAGTGTCAGATGTGGATCCACAGAGGATGGGGCCCCAGACACAACTGGCACTATCCCAGAGGGGCTCAGAGCATCCCAGCTTCCCAATAATAGTGGGAAACCATCCCTGCTCCTAACCCCTCACATGCTGGTCCGTAGCTCTGCTCCACCAAACTCCCAAGAAAACAGAAATCACTCAACATTTATCAGTTCAAAACACCTGTGCAATTAGTAGGAGTTTTTTTGCTCCTTCCAGTATAACTATATACATTTTAATGCAATTACCACCCCTGTATTTTGTACATTAAACAGTAGGCAACTAAAGGAAGAGAGAGACTTTTATTTTTCTTGGCTTTGCTTTTCTGAAAATAATAGTATGTCACAAAATAAGCCCTTGTTTTGGAGTTATCTTTACCCAAAAAAGATGGAGAGCAGATGGAAAGTGGGAAGGGGGAAAGAGAAATCTCCCAAAGGGAAAGCGGGGATTGTAGTGCCCCCTCCACACTACCCTCACCCTCTGTTCTCTACACGTACCTACACCTGGAACTGTCCCCGATGATACCACAGACAGCACTCACAAACAGCCTCCACCTCTGTCCTCCACCACTGACAGAAAGGAAAACTGAATCAAGCAAATGGTCGTGGTTACTCAAGCCGGGGTCATTAGCCGGATTAAAGCTCCCAGGCTCCGGCCAGCAGCACAGAGAGCAAAGTGCAGCTAAACTGCCCAAATTGGATTACCAACACTCCCAGGTCTCTGTGCCAAGTTGGCCAGCAGATTGCAGGATACTCGAGATGGGCAGGCAGGCACTGAGCCCCAGGGCTGATCCACAGGCTGCCAGCAAGGAAGAGGAAGAGATGAGGAGGAGATGGTCCCCACAGAGCAGATTCCCCAGAGCCATGCAGCCTGTTCCTGGCACCCCCAGCATGTTCTCACCCCAGGCACTTTCTCCAGTGAAATCCCTCAAAATCTCAGCTCAAGGAACAAAGAGGATATCACACCCTGGCTCACACTAGGCCCTGAGTTGACCTCAGCAATAAAAAAATCTCTGTGGTTCAAGCAGCTCACAAGGGTCTCAGCCCCTGCACACAGACAAGCACACAGTAGCCCACAGGGCAGGGGTAGATTTGGCCCCCATTACAAGGAGACAGAAGAGTCACCCAAAATAGTCCACCTTGCACCATGAAAGGCAACGTCCAAGAGGAAAGGAGCAAAAGTGTTTGTGGAATGTGAGCCTGACAATCTGGATATGGAGTTTTTCTCCAGACTCAAATATCTCAGCACACCAGTAACAAAGAGGAGGTGTGCCAAGCCTTGGCTAAAGTGAAAATAAACTTTGAAATGTTTTCCATTCAAGTTTTTAAATGGTGGCTTCCACCTGGAACAAGGACTGGAGGCAGCCGCAGATGCAGGATGCTCAGGGAAGCAAGGCAAACAAGGACACCTTCCCGTGCCTGGCCACACTCTGATGAACCCGTGGGAAGACGTATGTTTTGGCTACACCACATGCCAAGTGCAGAGGAGAAGAGCCAGGACTGGCATTGAAACTAGTGAAATTATTTATTGGCTGGAGCTTTTCTTCTCCATGATGGACAGGATGTTTGCTCAAACTTGACTTCCAAGCGTAGCTGGAGGACCATATTGAGGTATCTACATGGCTTTCATGTTGCATCCTAGGCAGGACTAAGAGGGGCATGGCTGTGGGTCAGACACAGTGTCAGAATATATATGCTCTTACCGAGTATCATATATTTGAAGTAGGATGTTCCCCACAGCACCAACAGGAACATCTCATGGGCTACAGCCAGAGAAGAAGCTGGTTGTCTCCAGCCTCATGCCAAACCAGTCACTTCAGCACTGGACGGTGGCAAACGCTCACTCATCCTCATTTTGCATGGAGCCACGGCACTCTGCACCTTGCTGGGAAAAAGGGCTCCAATCCAAACTCAGAAGAGATAAGGGGTTGTGGCCCATAATGAACCAAGCTCCACATCACCCACAGTTCCCAGCCGGCACACCACACCAAGCCCTTCACCAGTCAAACACTGGCCAGGAGCCCCCTGCCCACTGGTTTCTTCCAAATAGCACACAACCACTTAAGAATACACCTTTGAGGAAACATTCATGGATAACAGACAACCAAGGTCCCAACATAAACATCCCATCAGCTCAGGTCGATGCAAAATCCAAGTTTGCAGGCAGTAAGGATGGCATACGGGCATCGGGGTGACCTATGCCCACCTTCTCATTGTTGAACATAGGGATGGGAACACCTCTGCTATCCTGGCTCTTCCAAGGTGTCCCTTCCTTCTGTTGAGCCAAAAAACATGACTGACTCCTCACTGCAAACACAAACGACCAATGCACTGAACACCCTACACCGAAAGGCGGTCACAACAAAGCTCAGAGGGACTCAGCAGAAGCCTGATGCTGCAGGCAAGGCTCCCCCCAGTTTGCAGGCAACCAGCAACACCGGGCACTCCTGCTCGGAAATTCCCAGCTCAGGGCCGAGTCCAGCTCTAGACAGCAGTTAGTGCTACAGCCGGGAGCAAGGCGGGCAGCAACAAAGGCCCTGACCCGCACTCAGCCTAGAGAATAAAACACGTACAAGTTCCCTTCGTTAAGTCCGATCCCAAGGCCGGATCCTTCCCTTTGTTCAGCAGATATCAAACGCAGCGAACCCACCGACATAAACGGCCTGTGTGGCACTTACACCAGGGCGCAGGGCAGGGGCCAGCCCCGGCTGCTGCCGCCATGGAGGAGAGGAGGCAGCCCTGACAGAACGCAGCAGCGCCCCTTTATTACCCTCTTCCATTTCGGCTGCGCAGAGCTCCGGCGAAACAGCGCTCGCCGGGAGCCGCCGACATGGCCCTCGGCCCCGTCTCCAACGGAGTTCAGAGGAGTTTGTTTCTCTCTCGCAGGGCACGGCCTCTCTCGGGGAGAGGGCTTTGTGTGACGGAGCACACAGGCTCTGCTCCGCAGCTCCGTGCACAGCCTGAGCATGCACGAAGGCAGATGCCTCCACTCTGCTCCAAATCCAACGCTTCTATTAAAAAAAAATAACCCAAGAAGGGAAAACTCTCACAGATGCCGCTATCGCCGTGCTAACAAAAGCAACATCGCCAAAACTTTAATCTTCAGGGTAGCAGCTGCAGAAAACCCAGCCACCCAGAGCAGGAGCCAGTCAGCCCCCGGCGCTGCCTTCCCGCAGCCCCTCGGGAGCAGCGAGCGCATCCAGGCTTGCCGCTCTCGGAGGAACGGCATCGGCAGCCAAAGCCGCGGGCAGATGGGAAGCACCAAATCACACACATGATCGGGTATTTTGAATCCAAACTTCCTTACCAGCCTTCCTTACGGCCCCGTGTCGCCACACCGCTGCCGGCATCGGCATCCACCGGCACCAGCAGATCGCACGGCGGTGAGCGGGTAGAAGAAAAAACCTTCCCTCCTTGCAGCCACTTAAGAAATTATCCATGCATCCTCCCAGAGGCTTCTGCCCCACTGCTCTTCCTTGGTTTCTCCACCTTTCCGCCCTGTTCGGTCACTAGTGTCTTGAGAGAGAGACATCGAGTCACTCATTTTACCCACTAAGTATATACAAAAGACCCTGGGATTGTTCAGGAAGCAATTAGCCGCTGTTCAGAGGAAAATGGTGTTTTCAAATGGATAACCTTTGATGTAGTCAATAGCCTCAGCTCCTCTTTTTTTTTTCGTTCTTGCAGCCGCACACAAAAGAAATGAAAAAATAAAAAATTTAAAAATGAAATCCAGCAAAAGAGTGGTAATTCCCCCCGATACAGCTCTCGCTCAGCAAAAAGGGATTTTCTTGCAAGCTGGAAGAAAAGCAGCTTCGGGAGGCAGCTCATCTGCCCAACTTTTCTCCCCTCCGTATCCCGGAGCATACGAGAAGGATCATGAATATTCATCCCCCCGTTAGCAGGTTCTGCTTTTGTTTTGTTCTCCCCAAGCAGAAGGCAGGGGGGAGCTAACAAGTGAGGTTAATGCCTGTCTTTTCTCTCCCATCCGTCTCCTCTTTAACCAGTGGTGACCTTCATGTTAAGCCCTGTATACACACCAACCCCCCTCCCTCAGCTCCCCCCACGCCGGCGCTCGGCCAGGGGCAGAAGGAAGAATTTTCCCGCAAGGAAGATAAGGGAGGAGAAGGGATTGCGGGATTTCATGATTTATTTCAGCATGCCACAGAAATTTTGCAAATCCCTCCTCGATCGCACGCCGGAGCTGTCGCGTGTGCTCGCTGGGCAGAAATGGGAAAGGGCTAAGGGACACCGAGCGCGCAGCCGGCTTTATTCGCCACCTTCCACGTTCATACCGGCGGCGGAAAGCGCGCACCGGCGCGCAGCCCCGCACACAGGTACCGCAGCCTCCCACGCCTCGCTCGGAGGTGCCCAGCGCTGCGCTGCCAAACTACAGCGCGATCACAATAGTAACGACCATAACGAGGGCGACGGCAGCCATCCCGCCCCATCCCATCGTATCCCATTCCACCTCGCAAGGCGCCCCCGGCATCCCCTCCGCCGGTGGCTGGGGAACGGGGAGCGCGGAGGGAACGGCGGCGCTACGGGCTCCGGGGCGAGTCCAGCCCGGATGCCGCTCACCGCGCCCCGGCGGGATGCGGGAATGTGAAGCAGGGAGGATGCGTAAATGGATGTGGGGTAGCACGATGCGGGAATGGCAGCGGCGATAAATGTGGGGCAGCGCGATGCGGAGATGGCAGCGGGGATACGGGGCAGTGCGGACGCAGGGAATGACAGAGAGGATGTGGGGCAGCACGATGCGAGGATAGCAGCGGGGTTGCAGGGCAGGGCAAATGCGGGATCCGAGGCGGCGAGCCCAAGAAAGGCTGCGCCCCGCTCACGTCTCCAGCAGTGCCGGACCCGGGTGGGCAGCGGGCTGAGGTAGCGAACCCCGCCGAGAGCCCGGGCGGGCGGGCTGCAGCGGGGAGAGAGGCGGCCAAACCCCGCCGCTACACCGGACAGGGAGGTACCCCCGGAGCCCCGCGGGACCGCCCCGGCCCGAGCAGCTCCGAGCAGGGAGACGGGGCCCGTACCCTGTCCAGCCCGCACCTGCCCGGTCCCAAGCGCCCCGCTGCAAG
>WEIV01003858.1:115718-178324 GCA_013390005.1 Calyptomena viridis
CCGCCTCGAGGGGGCGCTCAAGGCGGGGAGGAGAAAGAGGGAGGGGCCGGGGGCGGGGCCACCGCGCCCTCCGCCCGCCTTAAAAGGGCGATGCCGCGCGGGGGGTTGTTAAAAGCGGTCGTGGAGAGGTGGGGACCGCGCGCTCCACGCAACGCGAAGGGCTGCGGGGCAAGAGAGGGACCCGCACCCACCTGCGGGTTCTCGCCGGCCGCTCCGCGGCAGCCCACGGCAGGAATGTGTTCCCCAGGGATATCGATTCAGCATCATCCCATCGCCACCGCATCCGTTTGGCTTAAAAATTTAATTACAAAGGGAAAAAATTAATGAAAAACATAAAAAGTATTAATTAGGGGTCTGAAGCGGCTGTTTGTCTTCTTCAAGCACACTCAGTGCACCCACTTCTGCCACCTTCATTCCCCCACCCTTACACTCTCCCTCTACTTTTCCCTCTCACTGTGCCAGCCTTAACATCCCTTCCTGGAGACAGTTGTGCCACCCTGGCACCCTGCTTGCCCCCAGCAAGGGGTCCTGCGTGTTTGGGTAGGTCAGACTGAAATGCTCCATCATCTCTGCATCGTGAATGGACTTTTGTAAAGGCCAGCAGGAATAAATGCAGTGTTTGTAATCAGGATATCCACTGATTTCAGGACCGACCTTTGGGATGGAAATGGCAGGGAATGGCTCTATCTGGACCTGCCCCTTAGGAGGTGGAGCTGTAGATGGTTATGGTTTACTGAGACCAACCGTGTGCTGCAGCACGGGGACAATCAGTGCAAGGTGACTTCTTCATCCAGGTTTTCACAGGTGCAACCAGCCAGATCCTTATCCCAACCAGCTGTAAACAGTGAGATGCTTTGCCCCTTAGAAAGGGACACACTGTGTGGATTTGGGAGTTGCCCTATCCACGATGGAAGGTGTGTGTGACCTTGTGCAGCCCCGCATGTAGATGTCTTTCCCTGGCATCCCAGCAGCTGTGCGTGTATCCACGTGGGCTGAGCTACAAACACACAGCAGATCCCTTTCTGACAGGAAGAACTGAATCCTAAAGCTGTGGAGGTGGGAAGTCTTCTCCAGCAGGAGATCCACAGGGGATTTTGGGAGAGGACATGGAAGGAGAACAGGAGGCATGTGGTGAATCTCAAGCACTGGAACAGACAAGAAAATGGACCCTCAGAGGCTCCAAAGAGGTTAGGAAGCAAAATGGAGGAGAAAAAGGGTGATTTGGCTGAGTTCAACACCAGAGATGCACTTCCCTTCCAGCCCTCAGCACTTCAATGCTCACATTTTACTCAGACCCCACCTGAGAGTAAAGACAATGTCCCTACAACTAGGCCAACGGAGTTTTCTCCTCATTTATCCCCCCATCCTGCCTTCACCAGCATCCATCTCCAGGAGGCCAGAGGAGCTGGGAACAGCTGCATTCCCCCAGGACATGGCGTCAGTGCCTGCTGTTCTCCCACCTCTTGTTTGTGCACAGACACACATGGGGCCCAGACTTAAAAGCTTTCGAGACAGAGAAGACATCATCCAGCTCTGCCGGCAGGGAAGTGGCTGGGATTTGGATCGCTTCCCCCAGACTGAAAGAAACGCTTCTTTTTTTTTTTTCCCTTCCTCCAAGAGACTAAATTTAGTGAATTCCTTTCACATTAAAAACTTGTCAGGTATTCACATCCAAAGAGGCTGCTGCTCCTGTCTCTCAGGGGAGTTACCAAGAAAGCGAAACCTCTTAAACGAATAAAGAAGGGAGAGATATTCAGGCAATCTCCCACCACTGCTTTTAAATCCACTCTCTCCCAAGGCTGGTGCATGGGCACTTTGGTCCCATGGCTGCCATCTCCTGCCCACAGGCAAGAGGAGAGGGGTGAATTCTTCCTCCCCAAAGCAGGACTGAGCGACGCAGGAGCACCAACCCCAGTGCTACAATGCCTGTGTGCCCCTGGGATGGGAAACTGTGGCGATTTATTTTTCTGAAAAAATGGATTGTCCACATCCATCCAGTCACAAAGGGAACTGAGGGTGGTGGAGCTGAGAAAAGAATGGGCATCTGGCTGAGGGTGCACCCTGAGCCACCGGTGAGGGTTCAGTCCTGGTAGAAGGGAATAAAACAAGACAGCAAGAAAATCCAAGAACCGTCCCCAGCACAGAGTCAGAAGAGGCCTGGCAGGGTAGATCCTGGGTTTCTACTGGGTGGGAAGCAGCCTCAGGCTCTCAGTGACCCACAGAGCTCATGTGGCTGGTCCAATGGCTCGTCTGACACCATGCCCGGCGGGCACTGGGACACGCTTGTCACTCACATGGTTTCCCCTCATGTCTGGGCAACCCACTCCCGCAGAGAGACCCTCGTTATCTCAGGAAACTCGGCCTTTTATCCTGCCTCCCACGGGGCTTCAATTGCTCTGTTCATCCCCAACCTCCCGACGCATCCTCACCCCCCTTCCCCGACAGACCCTGGGGCTGACAGCCTTGCTGTGCCCCAGGACAGCAGCTTGAGTGGCACCTCAAAGGCACTCCAAAGCTCCTCACTCAGCAGGGTGCTGGGAGCAAGGGCTGGAGGCAGAAGATGGCTCGGTGGCAGCTGGACCCAAAGCCCAGTGGTGAGGGGCTCGCTCAGCTCCTTCTCATTAGGCTGAACGCTGACTCAGCACTTCTTACCCACACCTTTGACCAAAATTACATTTGAGAGACAATCTGTTCTTGGTATGTCTGGGGAACTTTCCCTACGTTACTGAAGAGACCAAGGGGCATTCTGTTCTCTAAAAGCAGCCTGACAACTACTTTGTCAAAAACAGAAATTGGGAGAGGATTGAGTCACTGGAGAGAGCCCAAAGGGTGCAGGTTCTTCTGCTCCACTCACTGGGTTAACCCAGTCTGAATAGTGAGGGACCAAAAATAATCAGAAAAATTCACAAATTTTTCAACCGTTTGCAATTTTTCACCACTAAAAATTCCTGCTAAAAGGCAGAGTTCTGCACAGGGTGCCCAGGTCCTTAAGCACATCACCTTCCTTTGTTATCACCCAAGGGCCATCAATGAACCCCCCAGAACCTGCTCTGAACAGCAACACGCAGGAATGAGAGAAACCCAGTGGCCTCAGCCTTGAGGCTTTTGGGCTGTGAAATCTGGCTAACCCAGAGTGCAGTCTGGAACCCAAATGTGGGGTTTGGGGACCTTAACACCCAAACTCTGCACTCCACTCTGCCAAGCCAGTCCCAGAGGATTCCCCCTAAGAGGCATGGGCACCAGGAGGAGATCAGCTCTGCCCAGATGGCAGCAATGGGTTTTTTCCCTCCTCCCATCCTCACAAATATCTTTGCTAATCCAGCCCTAGGAGCAGAAAGGCTGCTGGGGTAGGGAGCAGCACTGGGTCCAACCAGAGGATTTGTCAAAGTTTTCCAGGAGGCATCAGCAGCTCTTTAAGCTTCTTGACAGCCAGGATAACAAACTGTGTCTGCAGAGCTCTGGGGACCCAGGGTAGAATTAAAATGGGTAATGAATAGAGCCATTTTTCAGGGAATCACAGCTGCAGAGGCATGAAGGGCAGTGGGCAAAAGGTGCTGGAAAGGCACACAAGGAAGGGATGCTGGGTGGCTCAGGAGCTGTCACCAGGGCGGCAGCATTACTCCTCTCCCAGCTCTGCCCAGGAAGGAAGGCACTTTATTGCCTGCCAGTGCAGCTGTTATCCTGTGCCTGCTGCTGCAGGCACCCGTCAGATCACTGGGATCCACAAAGTGGCAAGCAGCCCCTTCCTTCACCCCCCCATGCTCATGTTCCTGGAAATGGGGAATTTCCTGTCAGGGGCCTCACTGGGCTGGCAGCACCACTGTTAATTTCAGCAAGAATAGAATCTTCTTGAAGGAGATCAGGAGAAAGAGGGGTCTGGGAGCATCCTTGTTTCCCCAGCCTGTCACACTGGCAGTGATGCATCCTTTGATTTGGGAAGAGGTCTGGTGGGATGGGTACCGGGGCCTGTGGTTGCAGGAGATGCTCTGGGGGACCCTGCTAGGTCTGTAATGAGAGATCTGGATATCAGTGCCAGCACATGGGTGCAGCTGCAGTGAAGGAGGACAGATGCCCAGTGGGATGGCCCACTCTGCTCTTCTCAAAGCTGATTCCCAGCTCCTAGAAAACTTGCCTGACCGATGACACTAGCCAACAAATCATGCATGCACCAGTCCTTCCCCTATGGGCAGGGAGGTCCTGCAGAGATCCCCTCTGGCCATACCTGCTCCGGCTGAGCTTCTTCCCAGCTCCTTCATCCCCCAGCCCTATGACTCACAATGGTGCTTAATTAGCGGGATGGCTGATGCAGACACCTGTCAACTCCTCCGAGACAACCAGCATTTCACGTTAGCTGCCCCGGGGCTGTTCGGCAGGAACAGCTCGCTCTCCATATTGATATTCCTTCATCTCAGCCTATTTTCCAAGCTGTCAAGCTGCCATCTCAACCCTCCCAGGCCCGGCAGTGCTGGGGAAAGCAGCCTCATGTCCGTCAGCCCCTGGACTCCGATCCCACCTTTGCAGCCACTCAGGAGAGCTGGAACCATTTTGTGCTTTCCCCAGCAGCCTCGTGTCCCTGCACAGAGTGCAGCAAGCACAAACTGAGTCAGGGCAATTTTGAAGATAGGAAAGAAGTCACTGCCTGGCTCCCCAGGTCCACAAAGTCTCCAAGATGCAGCCCTCCACCACTGTGGGTGTGCCATCACCTCCCCAGCCACGGTGCCAGGACACCCATCCCACTGGGAGCCATGGCAATAGCCAGTAAAGAGACATGGATGCTTTGATTTATTGCAGCTGGCAGAAGGGCACGGTGCCATTACCAGCATGTTTAGGGCCAGGGGCATTTTGGTCCTGGCAAGTTATCTGGGGTGTGCTGAGGTTCACAGCCAGTCTTGCAGAGAGGAATACATAGGACAGATTGACCAAAATTCCATTTGAGGCATTAATTAATTAATTAGTTAATTGCAAAAGGCGTTAACTTTGAAACCTAATGGTTGAGAGCTAAATAGCAATCTGAGGTCAGTGCTCACCACCTTGGCTGGCCTGTCCAGATGGAACCAGGCAGAGCATCCCTTCGGGTGAAATTTTGTGTCCTTCAGAGCACTCCTCCTTTCCCCCTCTGCCATAGCCCACCATACTGCTACTTATTCACAGCTGCCCCATACCCTCCCTTACCGGGGTCAGCTGAGGAAGTCCTTCATGGAACAGATTCGCCTCTTCCCTCACCATTAGGATGATGTGTCACTGTCCACTTTTCAAAGGCTTTCTGGTCCTCCACCTGTGTCAGAAGCAGAGATGCTGCACTTAGCATGCATTAGGGCAAGGGAGGGCTGCAGTGGTCTAAGAGCATCCCCCCTCCATTTCATCCACGGGGAGAAGACAGAAAATGGCACAATAAAGACCTGATGATGCATCAGCCAGACTAAACTCCAGGCCATAGTTGCCCCTACTTCTAGGTGCCAGGCTCCATCCCTAGGATGGCTGTCTTCCTCATGACTCAAGTCAGTGGAAAGATCAACACCAAATCCTTTGGTGGCTCAGAAATTCATCTCACATGGAACAAGTGGGTGGCCACGAGACACCAAGGAGTCCCTTCCCTCTCTCCAGTACCCATGTAAAATTAAAATGGACAAGGAAGAAGCTGCTGTAAATAATACATTCGTGGTGCACTACACAGCTTCAGGAGCACATATTCATTGTCTAGTCTTATTTAAAGAAACCCAGCCCTGCCTGAGTCATTAAATATGTATCCTGGTTTCAGCTTCATCCCATGTACACTCACCACTGTGAAGCAGGTGGCTTGGTGACTATTTTCATGCCTTCCCTCTCTCATCTGGTCCTGGGCAGCCCCATGCTGTTATGAGCCAGGCCTCCAGGTCACATGAAAAATTCACGCACTTGGCATCACACATTTTCCATCCCTGTGCTCCTGCTCCTCCCTCACACCTGGGCCCGAAGACCCACTCCCTGCCACTGCCTCCCAGACCCCAGCAGCATCCTCTGAGCTAATAAAGGACACTAACAGGAACTGCTAAGCCCCAGTGTGGCCACAGCATCAATCGCATAACTTTTCCATCCCACTGCCTTCTCCCAACTTCTCTCTGGCCAGTCTTAATCTTCCACCACATGTTCCCCTTGCTCGCACCCTGCATCTTCTCCCACCTACAGCCCAGCACTCTGTGGGGTTAGCCAGCTCTTGCCTGGGTGCCAACAGCTGGTGGGAGCCAAGCCCACAGTGAGGCAGTTTCCCCCACAGCATCCTCCTGCCTTGCTGGAGACAGCACCAAGGAGTTGACCCCCTTGGGACTACAGGATTTGGTGTCATGTTTCCTTTTCTTTTTCATTCCAGGGATGCAGTGCCCACTGCTGGCATCTCACACAGCT
Organism: Calyptomena viridis; assembly: GCA_013390005.1. NCBI lineage: Eukaryota > Metazoa > Chordata > Aves > Passeriformes > Eurylaimidae > Calyptomena > Calyptomena viridis. The sequence goes on from WEIV01003858.1 coordinate 122,100, forward strand.
CCGGGCATTCAGCCTGAGGAGTTTAACTGACCCAAGGCTGGGAATGAGAAGAAGGTGAAGTCACCTGATGTCTGACTGATATTCACCACATGCCATTCAATAACCAGGTGGCCACAAGTCCAAATGTCTCATCAATGGGACAGCGCTTCAAACACCTCAGCCTTGGCCAGTGCTCTCACCCTTTTGCTGGGCCATGACTAAAGTATCTGCACCCACCCTTACACGGACAGATGGGTGCCTCAGGGTGCTCCCACCCAACCAAAAGCAGAGCCATCAAACTGTGCTCAGCCCATCTCTGCCTGTCAGAGGGAGCTCATGGGTGACTGCAAGCATATGTGACCACAGCAAAGCCTGAGGCAGAGGCATTATCTACTGCTTATAACATCTATCCCTGCTTGCTGCTCACTGCCTCCTCCTGTCTGGGAAGCACTGGAGGCAAACCCCAGGGTGGGATAAGCTGGCAGGATCGTTCGGACATGTGGACATCCACCCACATGCACACAGCCTGTGCCTGCCTGGGCACCCGCCTGGATCCTCCTCATCCCTCCCTGTGGAGGAGCTCCTTCAGAGAAACTGCAGGAAAACCTGGGAGATAACACATGCCTGCGACATTAGCAATTAAGGAACATTAATTATAATAATAATAATTATCACAAAATAGCATTTTTATGGCACAATATTATGCTGAAAGATTTACAACATACTGAATCATGAAGTTTGCAATTAAAGTTATTTTAGTTCCTAATTTCACTTTAATTCTATTCCAATAAAAGATAGGATAAATATACCTTAAAAAAATCTGCAGAAACCATTACTTAAGGCAATTTCCCTATATAGGGATGTTATATTGCAGCACAGAGATCCCTTGAGGAGCATCACAAGCCTCGGTGAGGAAGAATTGTCCAACTCTGAAATACCAAACTCCGCAAGCATCACCCCAGGGCAGCAGGGCACTGCGGCCTGAAGGCACCTGCAGCATCCTGGCTTGAGCTTCCTGGCCATGAGCCCTCCTGAGGCGGTTCTGTACATCATTGTGTTTCTTCTGCTGACGGGACAGGAGAAACTGGAGAGCCTGGTACCAGGCAGCCAGAGGAAGAGCTGAGCTGGGTTTATTCCTCATGTTGCTGCTGGAGTAGTCCTGACATTACCACTACGTGCATAATGCTGCTGGGACAGAGCAGGGATGTTTCACTCTGGCTCTGACTTCAGTCCATACATCTGCAACAGTGGGTAGGAGAGTGGGAGCAAAAAAAGGACGTAAATCCCAATCTTTTGTGCGAAAATTATTATTTACTAAAGTGGTTTTACAGAATTGAAGCTCAACCTGCAATTGTTTTGATGAAAGTTCATCACCACAGTAAGGAAAGGGGGATAAAAAGGATAGGAAAATTCTTTAGACGTGGTCAAAGCTCTATGTCTTGGAAGAGATATCACCATTGTAAAAGGATTTTGCAGTTCCATTTCTGTGAATAAACTTGATAACATTAACAAAACCAAAATCAGGATACAAAGCCTGATGCTTACCACAGCAGCCCACTCTGACTGCCGTGTATGTTGCAACACAGGAATTTTGAGTAACAATTTTATCAACCCACTACCTGAGATACATTTTGGAATCTCAGATTCTCTGCCCAAGCAAACAAGTCCAGACTCCATGTTGCTGGACCAGAACTGTAACCCAGCTGGACTTGTGCTGATTCAGCCACCTTGATGTCCCACTGCATTAGTTCACCTGGGGCCGCTGTCTGAGCCCCTCTCGCCTGGGAGCTGCACCCCACTCTCACTGCCAACACCAAATGGCACAAGAGGAGGGAAGGGAAAACAATGAGTTGATGGGCTTGGGAAGATATCTACCTCCACCCCTGTCCCCATGTACCAGGCAGCCCTGGCTGTGTCACAGAAAAAGCCACCATTGGGTGCAAGCAACTGAAGGTCCATCATATCCACATGCACCCCTTGAGAGCTGGCATGGACCAGCCGGCACACTGCTGTCCCATGGTGGTCATACTCATTTGATTTGAAAGCCAGATGATCTGTCATGTCCCTTGCCTGCAATGCCGTCCCCCCTGGCTGCCTTTAAGGAGCCCCCTCCTCCTGACCCCAGCTGTGGTTTAACGCTGGGCCAACTCATCACACCGACGGAGCAGCTGCAGGGCAGGCTGGAGGACCTTCCACCCACTTAGCTGTACCCCTGCCCAAAGCAGTCAGCACATCTGACTGCTTCTGAGCTCAGCCTGAGCCCCGCTCCCCTGGGATCCCCCCTGGGACTTAACTTCTTCGTAATTAATTAAAGTGCCTCTGCGCGTTGCGCTGCCCACCGGCACTTCCCGAGCACAGATTACTCACCTCGCTGGGGACACAGGGAACATTACAAGCAGGTCCGGAAGATGAGAGGTCTTGGCTCCCTGACAGCCCATAACTGATGGCTGGTTTGGGAGGCACCCGGAGCAATGCCAGTTCTCAGAAAAGTGGCAGGTCTGTCAGGGGGTGATCCCGGCACTCACACTCCCAGATGGCTGGGAGGGAGACGGGAACTCCCCAAAAGCTGAGCAGGGATGATGGGGTGTGTGTTTGAGGGAAGGGTGAAGGCTTTAACTAGAAGAGGCGCCTGTATTGCCAGCAAGATTTTTAATTGATTCTGGGAGAGTGATTTCTAAATTATATCCTGACGTGTACACAGCAATCGATAAATGCATTAAAGGAAGGAGCCTGCACGCCCTGGGTTGTGCTGCTCCCCACAGCCCATTCCCTGCTCCGTGCTCTGCTGGGCTACGGAGGAATCCCTGTGAGCAGCAGGGCTGGGTGCTGCAGCAGGTGAGGACATGACCCACCAAGCATCCCTCTCCAGGCAGCTTTCCCTCACCCGGGAAGAATACAGGCATCCCAAAACACTGACTTCTTCAAAGACTGGTGCTACAGTTTGGTATCGGAGACAGGAATAAGCCTCCCTCTGCCACACTGGGATGGTGCTTCCACTGCAGCCCTGAGCAGCTCCTCTTACCCTGCTCCCCACCTCCTGGGTACTTCTTACAAATTGATTTGATCTGGAAAACCAAGAGCAAGGCAGAGTGGTCCTTTCCATAAGGATGTGCCAGAAATCCTGAAGAGCTTGGCTGCTTGCCTATTTTAGGATGACAGATTCAGGAAGGGGTTTACCATCTTTAGGAAAAGTTTAGTGATTTGGAGAAGCTGCCTGGAAGTTCCTGATCTTCCTGCATACTCCCCTGACACATCCCTGCTGCCCAAAGAGAGAGCTGAGAGCTAAGAAAACAAAAGCAAATACAAAAACTTCAGCCTGTTTATGAAAAAAGTTTACAAAATGATGAGTGAAAGACAGCTAATGATGCGTCATATGGTTAGTGCCAGGGAAAACGCTCTAAATTAAAGTCCTCAAATTTGAAAAGAATCAACATTTAATAAGACAGTTAATGTATGTTATTTAAATGTCACTTCATTATTAAAAGTGTATATTTTTTGAGGTTTAATAACCATGTAATTGAGGCATCTTTTCTATAGTTAAACCTTGGCAAATATGTTTTTCATAATTAGCCAGTATTTATTTAACATGCAATAACCATCCCATTAAATTTAATGACTTCAATTAATAGGTACAAAGGGGCCTTTTTTAATGTCAATATGTATTCTTAAAGACAGTTCCCAATGTGGTGCCACAAGGAGACTCAGCTACCTGTGACTGGGGGGTGACTGGGAAGGGCAGGTCCTGAGCCAAGTCACAGGGCTGTGCTGGTGGCCCATTGCAGGATTGGGATCCCTGGAAATCTGGGGGAGGGGGTGCTGCACGTCCCAGCCAGGGCTCGGGGGTCACAAAGAGGGTGATGCCAGCAGACGCTCCATGGGTACTCCAGCCCATCCTTGTGGGGCACCTCCTCTCCCTGCCAGCCCTGCTGCCAGGTATGAGGAGCGAGGCCAAAGGGCAAACTGATGGGGCAACAGTGAGGCAACAGATGTGGCTGCAGCTGAGCCTTGTAGCCAACAACAGAGAACAGCCCAGGGTAAATGAACTCTTTTAACAATCCATCCAGCATAGAGCTATTAACTGGCTCGTAATAAACGCCAGCGCGACACTGTGCCTGCTGCAATCCCACTGGGCTCTGGGCTATAGAACTCCATTAGCAGGAAAACCCCCATCCTGCAGGCATGCACCACCTTCAGTGCTTCAGCTCCTCCCTAGCCCCAGGCAGGAGCTTTGCTGCCACCTCCCAAAACCCCTCCAACCCCGGGGGCTCTCACTTCTCACTCAACCCTGCCAGGAACTCCAAGTGCCTCTTCTCCAGCTTTCAGGCGCCTGCTTTCCCCATGAACCTTAACCCACATGCTGGGGAGACTTGGATTTGTCTGATGGCAGAAGCACCTGAGTAATCGAGCAGGGAAGAGCACACATTTCTGCATGTAGCAAATGGGGAAGCACATTCAGAAACACAGAACCAACCCCTCGGAAAGTAAATCACTGCTTGTGGGAAGCAGCACACTGGAAACACATCACCTTTCTGCTCCGGAAAAGGTGCTGAAGCACAAAGCCATGGCAGCAAGCCCCAGGGCAGGCTGCAGGTGAGGTGTTTCCCCAAAGACCTAGAAATGCTGATGGCCAAGCCCAGCAGCCAGCATGGCTCTCCTGGCTTGCCCCATGTGCAGCCAGGGGAACCCTAGTGCTCCCCAGTGTCCCGTGGCCACCCATCCTTCCCTGAGACCACCTCACCTGGGGACGTGATGCTGGCTGAGAGCACCAGGTCAGGTTGCATCCTCTTGACTTGCAAACTGCTGAGATTATGCTGGAAGTGCTCACCACAGCCCTGGGGAGGTGGTTGCAAGCTCTGCTCCACTTTTCCAGTTGTTGTGAGGCAGGACAAGGCTTAAGAGACACTAAATCATTGAAGGCAAAGGTTGAATTATGAAAAAATAGGTTGAATTATACCTCTGGCTGGGTTGGCCTAGGTTAAGGGAACTTGGTTCACCCTAGTGCAGCCATCCAGCTCTAGCAAAGCCCACATACCCAAAAATACCCAGCACATGGCCCTGTGGTTTTTTTTTTGCACTCCTCAACTTACCCCTGCCTCTTCCAGCCTTTTCCATTGGGACATGACAGGGGCTGCTGGGCAGCCACTAACTCACTGCCTCAGCTTCCCTGGCACCTTCTTCCCCAGCTAAAGCCCTCAGAGGCCATTTGCAGGGAATGGCCAAAATGCACCAAGGTTTGAGCAGATTGAGGAAGCATATGTCTCCATGCATTTCCCAGGGCGTGGAGTGAGGTGCCAGCAGTGCTGCCAGCCTCCGCTGGGCAACGCACCGGCTGCCTGCGCTCGCCTGCCCCATGTGCAGTGAGGTAGCAAGATTTAACAGTGATCAGTGAATCCCAATTAATTGTGGTATCGGTATTTAAGGGACCTCATTGTGCCAAGGGTGCCATAAGCTGGCTACAGCCATCTGCTCCCCTGGCCCAGGGACCCTGATGCCTGTGGGGATGGATTGGTGATTTCTGGCACTGGGTCTGGGTGGGAGGATTCCCATCCTGCTGCCCTCCTACCAGCGGCTCAGCTGTGGTAGCTTGGCTGGATGGGGAGCAGAGTCGATGGGGTTATTTAGTACCTCAAACCAGGCACAGGCTCCCGGCGGCAATGCTGCCAACCTGTGAACAGCTGCCTGCACCGACGTGGCCATAAATTACTCACGGAGCCAGTGGAGACCCGCACCGGAGGGCAGGCGGCAGCGGCGTGCGGCCCCGCACGGGAGCCCAGAACAGGCAATTAATCCTCGTTAGGAGCCTGCCGGGGAGATGGGCTTGCCGGGCGTGCGGCACGGGGCGGCAGCTTCTGCAGCAGGGCGCTCTCCTCCGTTTGTACCCTTCCTTCCCCAGTGCCCTCCTCTCTGAGCAACTCTTTCTTTGCCTGTCCCATCCTCACCCCCTCTCCTTCCTCTCGCCCTTGTTATCCTTGTTTCCTCTTGACTCTCTCCATCCTTTTTTTCCACCTGTCTCGCCAGCATTGCGCTCCAAAGATGTTCTGTGGCATTGCTCCCATTCTCAAAAAAAGGGTGAGGGTGGTCCCTGCCTGCCACACTCAGCTCCCAGCAGGTGAGCGAGACCCCTGGCAGTGGGACAACTGCTGCAGCCTCAGAGACTAACCTCCTGCCTTCCCAAGGGATAAGATAAAACCAAGATGCTAAACCACAAGGCCACCCCCAGAGCCCAGACCCTGCTGCACCCAAACCCTTGAGGACACAAGGCTTGCTGGGCATGGGCAGAGTGCAGCCTGGCCAGGACAGCCCAGCAATGCTGAGCAGGGACGTGTCATCCCCAGTGTGACATCCCTGAAGCAAGCAAATGCCACTTCTCACACAGCAGATGGCAAATCCTACAGCAGGGAGGGGAAGAGGGGTGCCCATTAGCACCCCCAGCTATCGCCTTAACTCTGCATCTCCCTTTTCAGGGCTGGGAGCCAGCACCAGGCTCCCAGGCTCTCCCCTCCACCATCATATTTTTCCCCCAGCTCCAGACATCCCCACGGACACCCCCCCAGAACCAGGGGCCAACTACTGACTCCTGCCCCCAGCTCTCTGCACTCGGGTCCATCAGTCGCTGGTGCAGGAGGAAGCATGGAGCTGCAGCAAAAAAGGACCCTGATTTTAAAGAAAATAATAATTCTAGAATAAATAAATAAATAACAAGCCCAAGCACAAGTCTGCTTTTAAATTCAAATGTGCAATATGGCCCAGAGCCTCAGAGCCAGAAGGAAACTACAGATTTGGGCAAGGAAACAGGGAATATTTCACTTCAGCTCAGTCCAAGCCGTCAAGATTTACCCAGCAGTGAGGGAGGTGGGGGAGAGCGTTGCTCTCCGGGGGTTCTGCAGCTCTAGCAGTCATCCTCCTGCCCACCACGAAGTTTCTCCAGACTCTCATGTCCTGTATCAGCTCCACATCTCATCCCAACTCCAGAACCAGAGCTGTACCAGGGCAAGGAGTTCTCTCCTGGGGCTCCTGTGGGATTCTCCAGTGCCCACAGGAACCTCGGTCCTGCCCTGCTGGGACCCAGAACCCTTCAGCCCCAGCAGGGCACCAAGTCAGACCCAACACCCAGCCCTGCACAGCAGCTCTGTGGGGTCACAGAAATGCCAGTGGCCACAGTGGTGACCATTCAGCTCAAGCTGGGCACTTGCACAGAGCATGACCTTATCGCTTTCTACACCTGCCTGAAATTGTATCCAGGTGGGGATTAGTCTCCTCTCCCGAGTAACAAAGGGCCTCAAGTTGCCCCAGAGGAGGTTTAGATTCGATATTAGGGAAAAGTTTTTCACCAAAAGGGCTGTCAAGCATTTGAACAGGCTTATGGTGGAATCTCCATCCCTGCAAGTGTTCAAAAAACATGCAGACATGGTGCATAGGGGCATAGTTCAGTGGTGGGCTTGGCTGTGCTGGATTAACAGTTGGATTCACTGATATTTAGAGGTCTTTTCCAGCCTTAATGATTCTATGACCATGGCCCTGTCCTGACAGGGAGGCTTCCTGGTACTGTTGGGGGGGGTCACAGCTCCACCCTGTCCCAGGGCAAGGGACACCCAAAGGTGGATATTCTCCTGAATCCTTGGGCATCACCCGGTCAGTGGCCGGGGGCCGGTTCCTGCCGGACGGAGAACTCAGTTAATGCACCTACCAGGAGTGCGGAGCCATAACCGGTATCCACGTCCTCTGTGGATCCCAAACGACACGAGTTTGCACCGGTCTCAGCCCAGGTCCTGCAGCCGGCACAGGCTGTTACCTGTCCCGCACTGGGGAGGCAGCGCCCGGCTCGGCCGGGAGCCTCACGGAGATGCCCCTCTGCCAGCGCAGACCCGCGCCCAGAGCGCTCCCACGATCCCGGACCGAGCCGAGCCGAGCGGCGGCAGCGCGGGCCGACAGTGCCACCTGCTGCTGCTGCCGGGAGGGACGGAAGGACGGAGGGACGGAGAGACCCCGGCCCAGGGTGCAGGTCCGGCCCCACGGGCGGGCGCTGGGCGCTCCGTACCCTCGGCAGCTCGGGGAGATGGGTCCGGGGCGGGATGTCCCGTGCGAGGGAGGTGACAGCCAGCCCGGAGCAGGGGGGAAAGTCAGCCTGTGTCACCAGACCTGTTTTCCCACCATTAGCAGGTGCCCGAATCCCAGCACCACGCACCCCACGCTTACACCAGGTGCGAGGACAAGGTGGGAAGGGGCACGAGGGGACGGTTGTTCTCAGGGCCACATCTGGAACGGAGGAGCTGCAGGACCCTGGGCACAAAGCCCAGACACTCCGGTGAAGATGCATTACCCAGACAGACACGAGGCACAACACAGCCACAACCTGAGAATAACTCATCATGCTCACACAGAGAGGCTGAGGGCAGCCGCTCCCAGTCCTGTTGGCACCAGGGATGCTGGTGGAGCTGGGGACAGGAGCTCTCCTGAAAACAGCAGGTACCGAGTCAGCACAGTCCATCTCCCCCTAAAACAACAGGATAGGGCATCACCCCTGTGCAAACAGAGCAAAGTGAGGGGTGCAGAGTTGGCTCCTGAGGAGTGTGAAGGCACATAGGTGGTGTCAGGCCCCCCCTTTTTCCGTGCACGGGTTCCAGGGCATTGTGGCCCTGACGCAGGAATCCAGGGATAGAAGGGCTGCAAAATGCCGTGACATCCCCACGCCCCTGTAGCACGCGCTCATCGTCCACAAGAAGCATGGAGAGCAAGGTGGGGACCAACCACGGGGTGTGGGGAAATCTGCTTCACAAATTACCATTAGTACCAAATGTCCCTTCTTATCAAGACTGGACGGGTATTCAATTTTCTCTTCAAACGCCTGCCTTCTGAAATGGTAATAGAATTTCAAATCTAGAGGAAAAGGGAGGGGAAAAACTGAATATGCAAGGATTAACAATGAGAGAGAGAGACAAAGGAAGAAATTATACCAAAAAATATAGTCAGAGCCTTTGCAGGAATTAATTAAATACAAATATAAAGAGAAAATTAAGTCTCATGCTTAGGAGGGGGGAGAAAAGGGATATTTTCTGAGTTTAATTAACCTTTTTTTGCCAAGAACAATGAAGAGGAAGGGGGAAGGGAGGGAGAGGAGAGCAAAGACTCCTAATTGTTTTGCCTTGCAGGAGATAATTACGGGAGCTGTCCGGGTCGGGGTCTGCCCACGGGGGTTTGGGGTGCGTGGGTCGGGCTCGCACACGTGCTGGGATTGTGTGCACATAATAGCTCATTTGTTGGCTCTAATTGGGAGGTGGATCGGGAGGAGCAAAGGCAGAGCTGAAGAGAGCCATGGTCCCCCAGATGCCAGAGAGCTCGAGGAGGGGATGCACCCTCCTGGCAGGGCCAGGAGGAAGGGAAGAGCATTGACCATCAGTGAGAGGTGCCTGGTGGCCACGGTGGCTGGCAGGTCTGTGAGACGACCTCCATCCCCGTGCTCCCAAATATCTTGTTTGCAGGTTTAGTATCTCTGGTGCTCACATCAGTCACAGGGTAACAGCTTGGGGAGTGGATGGGGTTTTGGAGCAGCTGGATGCAAAATTAATGGTGTTTGTCACCACTGTCCCCTCCTGGGGAACGCAGAGGAGCCAGGCAGGGGTAGCAGGATGAAAAGTGACAGGGAAAGAAAAGGTTATGCTGATGCTCACATGAGTGCCTGCCTGCCTCAGTGCCTCTCTGCTTTGCTGCTGCCCATGCAGGAGCTGTTTGGCCACATCCTGGACTCCAAAAGAGGGGAAGGCACCTGGAAAAGCCAGACCTCTGGCAGCTTTAGCAGCAAGTCAGCATTGTGCCCAGCTATAGGAGCAATGCTACCTCTGGGCTACAGGCACTGCCAGACACCCAGGCTTACACTTGCAAGCCCCACAGGAACACGAGGTTCAGAGCAGGACCTGTTTCCCCCTAATACCAGCTGGGTGAAGCAGAGACTTCCCAAGGATTCATCACACATAACCCATGGAGATGCCCTCTGCCCCTTCACCACAAGCTCTCACACATCAATGCAAAAAAGCCCCCTCTTCACCCTTCAACCCCACCTCACCATGATTATACCATCCACCACATATGTGCTTGGGTGGGTGACAAGAGAAGCTGTCACTCCTGGATGAGGCTGGAGGAAGCAGAGCTGGCTTTCCAGGCAGGATCAGTTGCATTGATGCCAGGTTTCCACCAGATCAGAGGGAGAAATTCATCATTCCCAGGCAAGCAGCTCCTGAAAGGCAGAAGGTGAAGACATGGACTTCTGCAGAAGTCTGACCCCGTCAGCACAGCATCACCCAGGAGGACGCACACACAGGCTGTGGATTATCTGGGAAGCGGGACAGGGTGATTAATAAGTTAAAATCAACACTAGCAAGCATTTATTTAACAAACATGACTCCTTATCTGTCCAGGAATAGATTGCAAAATTATTCAAGAGTCTTCAGTGTAAATTATTCTCAGTATAAAGAATGTTTAAATTGCGAGCTGGGAATATTACTGTGAAGTGTACAAGGTATGTGGTAAATTATGTAACCAATTTATGTAATTTATAAATTGAGTTACATAAATTAGCTACACCAGGTACAGCATGAATGTCAAATTGTATACTCAATTGTCACAATAATGGCTCAGCATCAGATTAGCTCGAGGATTAATCCAGACAGTACAAAGTCTGGATGTTACAAATAAATAAATATAAATATCAGATTGTATACTAACAGCTCAAACTAGAAAGTTATTACCATTAATAAAGTGCAACCACTCAATTACTTGTCAGGGGAAGTAAAATGAGGCAGAGCCAGCAGGATGTTTGCTTTTCAGTTTGTGCAGATGTCCCCATAGTCAGTGCTCTTCAGAGTGCTTTAGGGAGGGTAGAAAGTACCTAAACCTTTTACAGAAGTCCTTGTCTCACTCCTGGGGTAAGAAATATCTCCTTTAACAGTAAGGGGCTACAAAATCACTGATGGCTTTAAAGCAAGACATTCAGACTAAAGGCACCATTACACTACTCAATTCACTGAGCACGGGCCATGGAAAAGTCCATGAATTTATTGTACAGCTCTGAGACTCACCTGCTGTACTCACCAAGCCAAATTTTCAGGACTTGAAGGACCCTTAGAAAACCAGAACCAAGGCTATTAGTTTTCCCCAAGTTGACAGCCAAAGGTATATTTTCAACTTAAATTTATAAATTACTTAACCTAAAATCTAAGGCTGGATGAAAGTGATCTAATTACTTTGGAACAGATGGAGCAAGGAGAGCAAGGAGAGCCAGGAGCTCTCCCCAGGGAGCCTCACTCACAGCGTGGCCCTGTGGGCACAGTGGGCAGGAGCAGGGCTGAGCCACATTTCATGCTTTTTGCTCCACTGTCCACATTCTCCATGGATGCTGAAGGCTTCCAAGTTTCAGAACTTTTCACCTTGTACTCCTCATTAAAATCCAATTTTCTTTCCAGTTGAGAATGGCAGAATTCTGCCCTCCTGGGAACAGCTGTAATTATGTTGTCATCTGCTTACTTGGGAGTGCTGCAAGGTCTGTAGCAGTGTCAGAGCTCCCAGTCTCAGGGGTGACTGCAAAGCGACCTGGAGCACAATTCTCTTGAGTACAACTTGTTAAAACCTTCCTATAATGGGTGTGCTTGGTTTTTCCAGAGAGCTGAGTTTGGACCTCCCAGGCAATCCCATGAGGCAAGGACCAATTGGCAGCAACCAAGTTCACAGTCAGAATTATACAGATGCCCTTGAATTTATGACATGCATGCGGGTCTCATTTTCCTATGTAATTCCTTGCATTGTTGAATGAAGTTTTTTTACCCAGCAGAAGAATCACACTTCAAAACATCTGCCCACCAGTCACAAAGAAGGAGCAAATGTACCTCTTTCTCCTGATGCACTCAAATACCGTTACCTCAACACTGGAGTCCTACAACCTATAGGGATCTAACCTCACCCATTGCCTGAAAACAGCCTCAAATAAAATACTTGAATTTTGTATCAGCAATGAGCAATACAGGACCACCTGCAGCCTCCAAAAAGGACATCTGCTTTGTTTTTTGAGGACCTGAAGAGCCAGACCCTGCTGTTTGAGGGCATTTCCAAGAAGATAATCAGCTTAGACTCTGAAGCATGAATTCTCTTCTTTATCTGTTTGGCCACAGACTAAATGGGAACCCTTTCCTTCAGACAGTAGAGTTGATTTTTCCTGGCACAGAGGAGGTCAGGCCAACCAGTGGCTGGATGGAATCGACAGCTGGCACTGAGGTTTCACAGCTGGATTTCATTAGAATGTTAGGGAAAGCAGCCATGAAGTATATTAAATATATTACTGTGGATATTCCATTTTGCAAACCACCCTCCAGTTTGGGAACGTGTACTCCAGGGTACCAGAAGGCACTATATAAAAATAATTAGATTGTCGTTTTCAAATAAACAGATGAATGTTTCCTCTTTTTGTAACCTAACAAAGACCCTGTCCTACAGGCCACACCACAGCACTGCACAGGCACCTGATTTAAGTTTGGAACAAGACAATTCTACTGCTCTCAGCTTACACTCTGCTTGGACACCCCTGTGTGCCTTCCCATGTGGAGCTCCGAGATGCAGTGGCAGAGCTGTGCTTGGGAGCAGGCACAAACCTCAGGGCAAAAGGTGGCTTTGGATATCTGCTATAGACATGGATGCCAAGCTCAGTCTACGTGGTCACCATAGGTGCACAATGTGATCCATTTACTCCAGTAAATTTCAATCCAAGGAAGCTGGCAACAAAGCCCTGCAAGGTAAGGAATAAAGGGAAAAAGTCCTCACAAAAAAGAAAAATAAGTAAATAAGGATTAAAGAGACTACGAAGGCTTTTTCAGTGAGGAAGCCCATAAAGAACAATTTCTCTGCCTTTTGTAAGCTTTTATTTTGGCTGATATGATTTAAGCTAAATCCTGAACTGGCATTTCCCCTCTGTCTCATTAAGAGCTGTGAAGCTTCATTGCAGTCACCAGTCAGGCTTTTTCAGCAGTTGAAAGGGTACTGAAGGAAAAGTTAAGAATTAATTTTTAAAAAGCCACGCTCGCACACGGCTTTATCAAATTGGCAAAAATTCAAATCTCTCCCTCGGTTCAGCCACTCAAAGGAGGAATGTAAGCAGCACTGGCAGAGTTCCTGTTTACTTGTTTTATGATGGTTGTAACGAGGAACCCATTAAATTAATAGCTGTGCTTTATTTTTAATGTTATGTTTAGATAATCTGACTTACAGTGTCACTCCCCACTCGTAGAAAATAAAAATCAAACTCGCTATGACGATGGACTCCATCATGGAGAAGATGGACACAGGCGGATGTTCAAGAGGTCACGGGAGGGAAAAAATACCCTTCTCACTCCTACTGAGGGAGTATCACTCACGTCCTCTGCTGATGTCCATTAGGGGATTAACTCAGCAGTTCAAGGACTAAATAACAGAAAACTGATCTACAGCTGTACAGAGAGGAAAAAATCCCCAGAGACCCATTCCGACCCCACTAGCACCTCAGCACAAGGTGCTGAAACATGGAGAGTATCTTCTGTTCTCTTCCCATGAGAAATCAGCCCCCGATGGCTCAGCAGTCAGAGGCTGAAAACTGGTGATATGCTCCTTACCTGTAAGGTCTAAATTACCCATTCACACATTTCAGACGAGGTACCCAGGTTAATGATGAAACTAGGTCAAAATGAGATGCCCATCCAGAGACTCCAGTAGAGCTGTTCATGCACAGACACACGCATAGAAGGCATGGATGGAATGTCTGGGTGAGCCAAAACTCTTCCCTGATCTTAAACAGTGAAAATACATTTTTTTTTTATTAATTCTGTAGAGAGGGCAGTAGAAAGTGTACAGGACTGAGCTGCATGCATCAGTTTGCAAAAATGTTAGCAGTAGAAGGGTATGAAAACAACTTGCCCCACAGCTGTCACCCCAATATCAACTCAGTATTCAAAAAGGATTTTGAAACTAAAGCTTTAAGGGATTCAAAAAGAGCCAGGTGAGCCAAAGGGCTTTGTTTGGACTCCTGCCAATTAGCAAACCTGCTCCAAAGATACAAGACGTTATTTCTAAACAAACTTTCTGAAAACAAAGGAGGATGTAAAGTAGGAATCAAAATAAGATTCCAGCTCCTTACTGCCCCTTCCCCCCCATGCTCCGGGACAGCAGGCCTTCCATATAACAGCTCCCACAGGGAACAATACAGGGCAGCAGGAACCAGACACAAGTGTTATCAACATCTCATAGCACATTGCACAAACGAAATGGCTGGATAAAGCACAAGCTATCCCACTGAGGGCAAGCAGGAGAGTGTCTAATTTAGGCCATTCACAAGGGGAAATCAGCTTCAGGAGTAGTTTGTTACATAGCCCTGAGGGAGCAGTTGATTTCAACTCAGAAACAAAAAGTTTGTATGCTGCTTTCCCTAGGAAGACAAAGAAAAGTTTCCTGCCATGCACTGACCTCTATAAAAAGTCTGAAAGAGCACATGTGTCATTAAATCCAAGACACACTGTTGACAGGGAGCCCTCCTGAGACCAGTGGCTGCTCCATTTGCTCCCTCTGGCTTTGCCCCAGGCTGCACAACTACCACTCTGCCAGCACAATTACACAGCAGAGTGGGAGGACGGGTGGCATTACTGGTCTGAACAGTCCCAGCACAAAAGGTGATCCACATTAATCACTTCAGTCCACACCACCCTTCACACTCTCAAGGCACGTGAGGAGAATCCACCACACCCTGAGCAGAGTGATAGGGATGACAGATAGGAAAGATAGGTGAGTCAGTTCAGGAATATCTCATCTGTCTTCTCAAAGAATAAAAAAACATGAATGGGAGGTGCGGGGCTACATGTTGCAGGACTCTGAATGGCCCTTCAGGTTCCCAGGGACTTCCAAACAAGGGCTGGTAATGCTTCAGTACTGGGTGCAACAGCCCACTGGTGAGGCTGGCTGTCTGGGAAGAAAAAGGTGGTCCTAAGACACATACAAGACTGGCAATGAAGCATTTTAGGGAGTCAGACAAACAATTTATCGACAAGTTACAAACACTTTTAACCAGTTTGGAAATAAAAAATAACAACAACTTGAAAGACAAATTGAAAAATTCTGCTTGGAAAAGGAGCACACAGCATGAGATCACAGGATTCAGCAGACTATAAAATAGGAAATGAGACTTACTCTTCTCCCCCTACAGCTACACAAAACCCTCCTACGTAGATTACAGACACACTTGGCAATTGCTTTCCTCCTCCTGCCTCTCCTGTTATGGACAAGGCAGAGCAGGTAGAAGCCTGAATGCAAGGAGGATATTAGATAAAGCATCTTGCAAAGTCAAGTGTGAAATATTAACAACAGGAGGCAATGGGTTGTGTTTTTATGCAAGATCACAAATTTGGTGCTTAGAACACCAGTGATGTTCTTGCACACTGGAATCTCAAAGTGCTGCTTGTTGAATGTTTCATTTAAAAAGCTATTGAGGCCTACCAGAAAATTTTTATCAGTTCTGTTATTTCCTGTATCTTCTCTAACTTCGCTGGTTTTGTTCTTTTTCCCTTACTGCAACACTAAGAAATTATGCATGAAAAAAAAGGTTGTTCTTTCCATTCATCTGACAAGTTTTAGAACAATTCATATTTTTATGGCAGGCACTCCACAAGCTGTATTTTCACATGAAATTACCACAATTGTGCACATTGCATCCGAATCACCGGATGCATTTGTACACAAAATTACCCAGTTTGCAGAGAGAACTGCAGTAACCAGGCAGGCAAAATGGACATGCACTGCTCAGCTGAAGGGAGCACTGTGCCTGAGCTGCACCTGGAGCTGGGCAGGTTGGTTTTCGCTGGTGAAACAGGTCAGAGATATTCCTGGACACAAAAGAGTTCATTTTTACCCAACACATGCAGCACAGACAGCAGGCTGGCTGTCTCTACCCCACCTCAAACTTGCCTTTGAAGGAAACTGCCTCTAATTCAGCTTCCACAATGGATTCAGACCTTGTTTATCCTGCTGGCCCAGTTGCCCATTAATGCCAACTGTGATGGTAGCAGTGTGGTAAGAACATCTATTCAACACTGGACACCAAGCTCCAGGAATAATGATCTCTGCCACTCTGGAGCATAACTAACACCTGCTGTCACAATCTTGCATGGGAAAAAATTTGCTCAGAATATCCAACAAGCAGATGAGGAGAAACATAAGGATAGGGAGCCTAGGAGAAGGTGCAGGGCTTCTTCTTTGCAAGGGCCTCAGTACCACAGGAGCAGCAAAGATGAGGCAGAAGAGAAAACACTCACTCAAGAAGCTGTGACACCTGCACATTTTTTACTTGGATAGAAGCTGAGACTCTGTAAACTGAACTTCATCTTCAGCAGTTTCCTATTGACATCTCTACTCATCGTATTTTCCCCCAGGCTCAGGTATCTGAGCTGGTGATTAGGGCAACAGCAGCAACAAAACCGCTCCTGGGCACTAGGCAACATCAAAGGAAAGGGATTGCCTGAAAGGGAGATAGGGCCACATTCCCCACAGACATGATCACCAAGAAGTTTGCAAATGTCTTCTCTTCAAGGCTGTACAAAGATCTAATGTCAGTCCTCAGAGGTTACCAGAGACAGAGTCAGACAAGCCAGTATTGAAGTGCAATGACAGGCAAGAGGTATATTTTCAGCTAATAATCAAGCAGTCCCTCGTCTGGAGGTACTGGATGGCCTTAGAGTGCCACTTTGTCCTTGTTGGGCTGCAAACAGCCACAATGCACCTGGCCAACATTAGCTGTAGCTGTTACATTTATGATTTTATGGCTGATTTTTTCCCCCTACCCTCTATTGAGTTCACTGTCTGAATGATCACATCTGTTTATGTTCCATAGACACCTGCATATCTTGAGATGACAGCAACTCCCTGAATGCTGTAATCAGTTATTTCTCAACAGAGGAATTGCCAATTTGGTAAATAAAGCTCATTATAAAAGAACATGAAAATGTATTACAGTTGCCTAACAGAGAAAATTGCCCAGTGCCGCCAAATAATCAGCCCTGGCATCATAGTCCCCCCCAATTTAGGGCAGCTGAAATAATGACATGCAAATCACTCATGCCAAGGCACTGCTGGATAGGGGCAAGAGGAAAATTATGAAGATACAAAATAGGTATTTTTCTCTTCAGACCAACAATAATTTCAAACCTAGTAAGGGACAGACCTCGGTGCTCTAAATCTCTGCAGGCAGAGTCAGAAGTTCTGTGGCTCTGTAGAACCTGGTTATCCAGAGCAGACCCAAAAACTGGCACGGCAGCAGCAGCAAAAGCCCATCTAGTTCTGCTACCACAGATTTGAGGGCAGTAAGTGTCTAAAGTTTGGAAAACTTGCCCTTCCTTCCTTGGAGACAGCGAGTTTGACCTACACAATGATGCAAAACTGGATTTTTTGCAAGATCTGAGACTTAACAGATGAGCCACGGGTAAGCAAACATCACGTCTGAGGAGGAAGAGGGTTGTGGTATCAGTTCTCCACAAGGAAAGGCATGTTGTTGCTTTCATGAAGATGTAAAGCACTAAGTTGTTGTTTAAAGAAAAAAACAGATGAAGCCGAATATAACACAGAAAACAATTCTCAGCCCCCCCTCATCCATTTTCATAAACACTGCATTAAACTCTGACATGACCTCCAAAAATCCATGTTCACATTCTTCAGAAACTGTCAGATACAGTCAGAGAGGACAGAGGCAGCTCATGTTGCCAGAGAAGAAGAATCATCAAGTTACCAAACTAGACCTGCTCTCCTGGTTTGCTGACAGGCCTTTTGCAAATCCACCACACCTACCTTTAGGAGAATAAGATTCCAGGTACACCCAGCTTCCTCCATCCCTCACTCGGCAAGGAGAGGGCTCAATACTGAGCACAAGGCTGAAAGAAACAGTGGTTTATGGTAGACAAAGCAAAAACTGCATACAAGAGCTGGTGAAAAGAAAGATAACTTAGGCTCTGCATCCAGCAGGCAAAGGTTTTTTCAGTGTGATTCCCCAATACCAGTTCCCTCCAGCCTTGCACTCTTCCAAGTACTTTCAAATAAGCCAAAGTCATTCAGCCCAGGACAAAAATGAACAAGTTTTGTGATTTATAAACTGTGACTTGAAATATTTCTATTCCTCACACTTGTTTGGGAGTTTTTGTTGGCATGGGCAGTAGGCAGAAAACAGCAATTTACAAACTCATGGGACTAAAAGTATCTCACAGCACACAGTGACCATTTAACACTTTATTGTTTAGGAGGAAACCTTGGAAGGGAAGGAACACGCCTGCTGGTGCAACCAATGGGATCAAGCTAGGAACAGTTAATCCTAACAAGCCTAGTCAGGGTTACTTCCAAATACTTTGGACCCCTTTCTCCAGAGCAAACAGACAGAAGTAACAGCTCTTGAAATTCAGATGTAGGTTGGTGAAACCAAAAGTAGAACAGGATGAACCAGGCTCATGCCAGGCAAGACTCCAAGCTACAAGCTGTGCTGGAAGCACCTGGGGTCAACACGATTCTTTCCATTGCAAAACAATAAAAAGAAACTATAGCATCCCCCTCTCCTGGGACTCTTCTCCCAACTTCAGGAACGTCCAGACTGATAATGCAGGCAATTAGAAGAGGAATCATGTCATTGTCTTGGATCATGGAGGGCAGAAGGCACCAGTTTTGGTCAGTGTCTGTCCAGAGGGATGCTGGGGCTTCCAAGGGCATGTGGTCCCTGTTCTCTGTTCTTTGGTGGCTGATGTTTATCCAGAATTAACTAACAGCTCCTGAAGGAAAAAAAAGACAAAAAGTCAGCAACAAGTTATACAGCTGTCAACATGGGAATGTTTCCCTCAGAAGTGAAAGAGTAGTGTTGATAGGCTGGAAATCCCATAGAAAAATCATCGGGTTTCACCTGTTGTAAAATGCAAGACACTCAAGGGGAGAGGACTGTAGAAGCAAGAAAGCAGCTCACAAAATCAAAGGCAAGACTGACTCTGTAAACAAGCATATATGGTCAGTTGCAACAATTAGGACTGTAAATCCAATGGCCAACATCAGGGGAGAACAGCCATGGTTCCAGGTAAGCCTCAGAGCAGCTAGGTCACAGGAGTAAGTGTAGCTCCACACTAAGTCCTGCTTCAGCAGGACACAGGAGCACTTTGATTCTACCATCAAACATGCACACAGCACTCACCCTGGAACAGGATCAACGTTAAGAGTAAGCACTAGAGAGGGAAAGAAAAGAAAGATGGGGACTCGGAGACTGCCCTAACTCCTGACATGTCTGACAGCCTTTATCCTATTAAGACTCAAGCCCTCTTAAAATTCAAAGCAAAATCACGTCTGCTTTGGCCCCCAGAAACCTCCTAAGTGATACCACTTCAGATCCTGCAGGGATCTGCATATGAGCTGTGAACTTCTGAAGGGTAGAAAAAAAAACCAGGAGGCTTTCAATGTTTTTAGGATGGAGATTGCAAAGCCTGCTGTGGGCTTTTCCTATTTTTATCTTTTCACTTCTATAAAGTCAAAGAAATCAAACCAACAATGCCATCGGCAGTGGATGAGAACACACCCAACACCAGCTATAACACCTCTCCCTGTGAGAATCTGAAATACCAGTGTTGGATCCTACTTCAAAACCTGGGCAATCAGCTCTCCTGTGCCAGCAACAGCACCATTCCATCAATGAACTGCTGCTACACAAACAGCAGAAACAGAGGGTGAGCCCATCAACGTGCTGCTGTTCTCTCTCATGTTCTGGATACGTGCAGGTCCATTTTGCAGACCAGACTGTACTGATCCATGTTTAGAGGACCCAGCTAAAGCCAACTAGAGAAGACAACTGAACAGTTCACTGCATACAGTCTCACCATCCATTTTCACTAGGGTTGTATTTGAGCACAGTTCTACCCTCCAGACATCTGCCTTTCTGAGGAGAAAAGCTGTTCTTCCTTCAGTAAGAATTAGAATGGATAACATCATAAAATAATGACACTAGCACACTTGGCTCTGTTTGTCAGAGGATGAGGATGTCTTTTGGGCTACTTCTGCATAGCAGACTGGTATTGACTGATACATGGTCAATATAGACTGAACATACTGACCTTACATCTCCAAAGACAGCCCCATCTCTGATAACAATGAACTGGAAAAGCCTCAGAGGACTCAAGAATAAAGAGAAAATTGTTTGCCAAATTATTTAGACAAAGGTTAGCCAGAAATCTGACAAATGAACCATCAATATTACTCCACTGACTCTAATTTCCCAGGTAATTTTTCTCATCATTAGTGACTTAAAAGTTATGCACAGAGCAATACATTTTAAAAACTCCAACAGCACTCACAGAAATTGTAATGTGTGAAGCAGCAACAACTCAGGATCAATTTTGCAATAAAGTAATTTGTTATACTCACACTGTAACACTTCAGTGAAGTATCCAGGAATGCTACATTTTGTGAAAAAAACCCACTGCTGTGGCCATTCTGTGGTTAATCCTTATGGAAGACAGCAAACCCTTTTTTTTTAAAGCAATTTTAAAAAATATCACAGTTACATAATTTCATGTTCAAAATCATAACCACATATTTCAACCTGGTCTAGTGGAAGGTGTGTCTGCCCATGGCAGGGGGGTTGGAGCCAGATGATGTTTAATGCCCCTTCCAACCCAAAGCATTCTATGATTCTGTATTTTTACTTATTTCAGGAGAAAATGCGAACAGCCAGCTCTTAAACTCAATCAATTCTTTCTAGCCTAACCTACCCACATACCAGGGATGCACTGAACTGGAGGCTCACAAATAATCCTTGTGCAAAAACATCAGGTTCCATCTCACTCTGGATGATTAAACTTCCTCAAAATCTTTTGCACAGTGAGCAGTGGACCCAGGACTGATGGGCTGCCAGGCAGGCCAGACACCAATTTCCTGCAGTGCAGCTCTTGCCAAGGGAAACTTCCGTGAACAAAGGATGCAGGTAATGACACGATCAGCCCACAATGCTCCCAACAGAGGCCTGAGACAATTACATCTAAAAGCAGCCCGTGCTGGATGGAGCAACCAATTAATGTCCTCTCCCCCATCAGGGGCATGGACGGCTCATGACACTTATAGAGTTGGCATTTTTGGGGAATTGAAGCACTCCCAGCACACAACAGCCTGCACAGAGGGATGCTTTTCCCAGCTGTTTCAGATATTCCTGTTCAGATGCCAATCCAGATCTGGCAGCATCTGCCATATCAGTGCAGGCCACTACCCCTCTAAACCATCTAAAGTTTGTAAGGTTGAACTTACCATGAAAGCAAGACCAGAGTCGGTCTCCATCCAGCTGTGAATCCCTGCTCCTCTAGATCCCCCACAGCACGTGCCATGCAGCACAGACCCCACTGACAGTGAACAGCACTGGGGGTCTCCTGTCAGATCTTGCAGAGTATCACACACACTGCACAGTGGAAGCCCTGTAGGGCCCATGATTTGCAAGCCCATCATGTCTATGCTAGTCAGAATACACACAGAATTGCTGCTAGGTCATCAAGTTATAAACCTATGGCTAACTACTTAATAGCACACAGTTCCATGGCAAACAAGCTATGCAGTAGCATGGAAGGATACTGTATCTCTAAGACTAAACTCATTCTTTGCTAAGTTAGCCGTTCACATCCACCTTTTAATTCCACCTAGCATTGAAAACATGCAAATACAGATTTGGCATTTCTTCATGTTCTTCCAACCTGGAATCCTCCCTGCAAGATGCTACCAGGTTGCTACAGCACTTAACTTGAGCAGAAGGAGCCAAGAAAGGGAAGGAGAAGCCTTACCTCTCCTCCACACCCTTATCATTGTATGTGCATGAGGAAAGTCACACATGCAACAAGTCCAGGCAGTTTGCAACCACAAGCTGTTCTCACATGACAGGATACTTCCAAATAATAGAGCTGAGGCTCAGCCTGAAAAAGTTTGGTGCCTCCTCACAAAATAACTGTCCCACAGCTGGCATTAGATAATCTCTGTTGCAGTCTTAGAAGAAAAATTCAGGAAACAAGCAACCCTGGAGAATGCATTGCACACTCACTCTAATGAGAGGGGATGGTGCCCTTCTTGCACAAGGAATTATTTTTAATGCCACTACCAAGGCAATGCAGGTAGACACCAGATTCCAGTCTTGATGAGGTCCATACCAATATACATATGAATGCTGTATCCATACAAAGGCAAATTCCTCAGCAGCACAAACAGGGATGGCAATCTATTCAGTGCTGACAGCAAGTCCAGATGGAGGGCACGCAGCATTTGTTTTCTTCCATGCCTCTCATGGCAAATGCGACCTCGAGCCACCAACTCATGCTCTTCCACCACTGAGACCCTGCTCAGGAACTAACAGTGGTCAAAATCAGCTGGCTGCTGAGCTGACACAGCCTGCCACTTTGCAGCCCCTGTGGGGAACCCAGTAGCTTTCCATTCAGGTTCCAGCTGAGTGAGGAAAAAGGGCTGAGCGCTGCAAGTAGATTTGCTCCACGTATTTCACCCCTGCTGAGAAGGGAGTCCAGTCAATGCCCAACAGAGTCCTTGTCCTCCAACAGAGAGCAGGTTTCAGAAAGATTTTCTAATGCACCGCTCTCGTCTTTCTCCTGTTCCTTTTTGCTCAGCCTGTATCCCAGTGCAGAAGCTTGGGGCTGCCTGGTGAGTCTGCAGCATCCTCTCTGCCTCCCCCAGTCACTGGCCAGCTCTGTGCTCTCAGCCTTGCCGGAGGCTTCACAGCCAGTGGAGGAATCTCCCTCCTTGAAAGGCCAAAACTTGGAGAACTTCCTCCCTTAGTGTTTGCCAGTGACACTGTTTGCCAAGCCTCAGCTGTGTTAAGATATATTTATTTAATCAGCCTTTAGTCTCACAGGGTAAACCCTGCAAGTTTCCTCTAGTACGTGCCTTACCTTTGTTCTAACATCCCTTTAAGCAGCTGCACCACGGCGCTCACACATATGGGCAACTGTGCACCTATGAAGAAATCAGAAAGCAGATCCTCATGATAAACGACTTTGTGAATTTAGAGTGTCAGTGACAAAGTAGAAATTAATCTACATAGTTCCTAGTTCCCTGCTGTGTGCAGGCAGCTCTCAACTCCAAAATACCTGTTGGCACACAGCAGAGCGCAGCAATGTGACTGCACAACTTTTTCATCTCAGTTAGTGTAGAAAGAGGCACTAATGAAATACAAAAATCCTGACCTGTCCTAAGATGGGTGTTCAAGGCCTTGGCACTGGATGAGGCATTTGTTGTGGGGCTATTAGCACCCCAAAGCACTGCAAGGGACATTTGAGTCACTTTGCTTTGATGTATGCTGTAGGTATTTTTTGGTTATGTGCAATTTGTTCTGTTACACTCAGGGTATTGGCTATTTCATGGAGCAGCTGTGCTGACTAATGGATCACAGCACTTCTGTGCCATATAGTTATTGCACAGAAAAGCCTCTCTGTCTCCCTCATCCTTCAGGAGTCCAACGGTTGCTGTCCTTGGGACTGGAATAAGGAGGAGCAGGAGCATGCCTGGCAGCAACAAAAAACATTAATTCAAAAAGCTATGAAGAGAGTTTTGTTTTCTCTCTTCTCTGTACTGGTGTGGTAATAGCTTTGCAAAGCAGAGAAGTTCACCCAATGACTTCTTGGCTACTTCCCCAGATGGTGTCTTCAAAGCTGGCTTGACAGCAGAAAAGATGCCTTTCAAAAAACTCGCCAGACGCATTGTCAGAACACCCCAGAAAGTGCTTTCACGTGGAAGTTCCCTGGTCTACATACCCCACCAACAGAGTGCAAGGAACAGAAACAGTCTTTCAGCCAACACTGCTTGCTTTGCTGTGCTTTGACACCTCCCCATTGCTCTGCATCACCCAAATACAAAGTTATTTACCAGCACAACTAATCTCCAGCTGTTCTGAGACTCACCTGTTTGTTCATGCATTATAACACTGATTTCCTCCAGACAATTGTTCTGATCATTGTTCTAACTCGCAGAGAGCTCCCGTCATTAGCCTTGCTTAACAGGAAATATTTTGCTACTGACTGAGCAGCTCTGCAGTTACTAGATTGCACAAAAAATCATCCCAGCTGGGGGGCTGCATCTCCCTGCTGAGCTGGTAGCCCCAGACATCACAGTAGGGAACAAGCTCAGTGCTTTTGATTTTGGATATGTGCTAGAAAATACCAGGGGCCAGGAGGAACAAACAAAGGGCCACTACTGAAAGGATGGCTGTTAATTAATCCACATACAAACTGAGGGCAGTTTTTGTTCAATCAATGTTAATTGCATTTAATCTCATTCTTGCCATTAAGAAAAGCCACCAGGCCAGGCTGGTGTCGCTAGTGCCTGACATGTAGATTCCACCCACGTTTGGGAGGCAAGGAAGGAGGAGAAAAGCAATGGAAAAGAAGGAAATAACCCTTCCTCATCCCTTCTGCATCACCGCAAAATTTCATCGTGTCTGTTCCATTATTTAAACAATTTTTGTTTTCCAGTAGCATTACAGAGGAGCTCAGAGGATGAAAATCAGACATAGAGCATTTCACTACTAGTCATTCTTGCTCTCCTGGGTACCAGCTTACAGCTTTGCTAACCTGCACAGCCTGGGCTATTGTGCTTCTGTAAAGGACTGAAATACAGCAAATCGCTTATGTGAAGTGGTGTTTGCTTTTCAGTCCAGGCCTGATCTCAATAGACCTGCCAGTGCCCCTCACTATGACCTACAACTGCTGGCTGCCACCTTCCATCAGCTCTGCTGAAGTCTTTCTCCTCACCTCACTACTGAACACAACCCCAGCGCATGACAAAGAGTGCTGAAGAATGTCCGTCTCTGATATCTTACAACACAAAGTAGTATTTGCTATTATACAACCTCTGACCAAATTTTCCTTGTAACACAGTATGTTTCTGAAGCCTGAACTTCCCAGGTAAATCACTAGTGCATCCACCAGTGATCTGGCTCTGATCTGGGGATTGTGTCACTATCCACCCACTCACCTGCTTGGGAAATGGGAACGATCCTCTTTAGTTTGCAGGAATCAAGCCTGGGGGCAGAGAGGCAGCTCTTGTTGCACGGGAAGAGCAAGGTGGCAGATTTCATGACTTCTGGCTTATTGCTTCTGCAAGTGCCTTGTGTTTTTCCAAATCAGTATCAAGAACAATAATAATCGAGACTGGGCTCTGTTGGTGCCTTTCCCCTGTGGCAGCACACAACACTTGCCCAAAGCTAGTGCTGCAGTTTATCATAGATTTTCTTTATCTCTTGACAAGTGTTAGTCCCATTGCCTCTCGCCACATGAAGTGGACATATCACAAGTGCCATGAAGGACTGGCTGAGTTTTAAGTGCTCTGAAATGGCTCCACTAGACTTGGTCAAGATTGCTTTAAAATTATTTCCCATTAGGACTGTG
Source organism: Calyptomena viridis (assembly GCA_013390005.1). Classification (NCBI taxonomy): domain Eukaryota; kingdom Metazoa; phylum Chordata; class Aves; order Passeriformes; family Eurylaimidae; genus Calyptomena; species Calyptomena viridis. The sequence goes on from WEIV01003858.1 coordinate 147,515, forward strand.
ACCCTCTCTCTTTACAGCCAGCATAATGACTCTACCTCAGGGGAAGATAATTACATCCCACTATCTACACACATCAGAAAGTGTATGCTACAAACACTACCGTGGAGTGAGACAAGGCAATGCAGGAGGAGAAAGGGATAACACTGAATGCCCCTCCATCCCACAACTGGAGTCACCCCTGGTGCTGGAGTGTTTTGCAAGCTCGTGGATTAGCCCCTGGGAGGAATAAAGGGATCCAGAAAGCACAGAGTGCTTCTAAAGCAGAACAATGACAACTTGTACAAATCCAGCTCTGGTTTTGTGAGGATTAAAATGAACTTCACCCAACTGTGAATATCCATTTCCAGAGCCAAAAGGAATGGAAAACCACTTACTGATGCAAGAGCATTTCATTATTTCAAACCCTAAACCCAGCGCTTCCAAAAATTAAGGACAGGTAACAGTAGTATTGTTGCTGGGGGATGTTGGCTGCAGGGATTTAACTGCTAAACTGCCAAGCCATGCTCTGGGCACAACATAATGAAACACAAGACAAAAATACAGGCAACTTCTCCATACTGTCATTCCTGCTCTTGCTACCCAGCCTCCAGGATAATCAGTGGAAAAATAAAAGAAAAAAAATAACACCAAGAGACTTTGGATTAAGTTGTATAAATGACCTGTTACCTCCTTACACGAGGAAGAAAGAAACGCAATAAATACCAGCAAAGTCATTTCAGTATCTTGGATTAAATGGATTACAAAAATGGAAAGTACATGATGCAAGATGTTATAAAACAAGGTGCCAGGGAAGTGCAAGAATTTGAATCAGGCTGGCAAATGATCCCTGCAGACTATTGAGGAAAATTAATAGAGAGAAGGAGTAGAGAAAGGACATAGTAAGAAGACTGACTGATGAACACTGTTGTTAGGACATATAAATTCAGGATGTCAGGCTTCCTCTTAAATCTACTTCAGTCCTGGAACAAAAATAGCAAATCCTATAGTGCTAAAAAGTACTGGAAGTAGAAAATGCCAAGCTCATTTCAGGATAGGTTTCCCTTGTGCATCCCTCAAGATTGAAGTTTGTGACTTTAATTATTCCTGGAACATTCTGTATATAGGGATTCAATGTAGGGATTACTAGCAGGATCCTTGTTATAAGTGCCACTTCTCAAACAAATTACACTTCACTGGATGTCAGTAACATACACAAGGAAATAAATTAGACAAAGGCAACAGGACAGCAAGATACAGGTCTGGTGCAAGGAAATTTCACAAGGTCATTCAGAAAAATAAAGGTGCTTAGAATATAAACTCCTAGAACATTTCTAATTCCATTGCACATTAAAGTTTCTCATGACCCAGACACAAAACACCTCACCAGTGACTCCACACAACCTGAGACCAAGCCTTGCTGAGACATGCTTTGTTGTGAAGAAATACAATCAGGGTGGGGATGGAGAAAAAGTGAGAGAGGAGATAGAAGGAGGAAACCCAATTGTCCTCCCAAATCTAAGGGATCATCCCATCCATTGACTGGTCACAGCCACCCACAGACAGATGGGAAAAGCCAGGAAGAGAGGACGTAATTTTGTTTGGGAAGCAAACACAGCAGCTCCTTGGCTGCAGGGCTTCTTCACAAGCTGACTCCAGCTTTACATACTGCATTTTGCCTTTCCAGATCTCATTCTGGAATGTATTACTAAACTTGAACTAGTCCTACAGAGTATGTCTTTAACTCCAGGGATTTATATGATGATGGAAGCACAGGAAAGTCCAGTCCTTGGACAGAGTGCAAAGAACTGCTGAAAACACCTTGCAACACCTCGGCTATGGCACTGTGCCTCAGAGATGGGACCTCAACAGGGGTTAAACTCTCACCCTGGGGATTTCACCAGCTCCTTGCCAGTCTTACTAAACTCTGCAGTTTTCCCACGTGCTACAGGAAGGTCAACACTACCTGGAGGGCATGAGACAGTCCTAGGCTCTGTTGTCAGTCACCTCCCAACCTCTCCCAGCAGCAGTAGATAAATTCTCATCTCAGTTTCCCTTTCTGTACCTAAGAGTAATGCTACTTACCAACCACACAGAGGCATAATTATTCACCAGGAGAAGATGCTAAAGAAATGCAAAAATTCAATTCTCATCCACTCCTCTGTACAATTTGCATTTCAGCTTCAGTGGAAATCTACTGCTTTATCTTGTCCCTTTCTGCCTTGCTTTAGCAGGCTCCTGCTCTGGATAAAGAGAATTCTTCTTCAGGTCAGTGTATCATGTCCACATTTAAGGTATGGCTAACTCCTGTTTAGTCCAGCTTCATACACCAAGCACAGAGGCAGGCAGAGACTTCTCCAGACATCCTTGTTCTATGCCTAATTCTATTTTTGCTCAGTGATACAGTGAAATTTTGCTCAGTGAAATTCCGTGCAGAAGTATTATGAGCTTGACTGGCTTTATTTGTTTAACACTTCACATTTTCATTAAGCGGTTGCTACTCGGCAGCCAGTAATTTTATTTGTGTGATAGCTGTATTCATCTCACCCGTATGAGTGTAGATGTCACCCTTCTTTTCTTCTGCTGATTTTTGCCTCTTCAGACAATGATAGAGCCAAGAGAAAACTGGGAATTTTCAGGTCAGTTTGCAGATAGATGTGGGATACAACTTCTACCTGTTTTTGTGAAACACTTCACAAAGACTAGGGGCACATACAGGTAAAATTAAAAAGAGAAAGAAAAAATTGTTTTGGAAGACTACCTTCACTGCCCAGGTAACAAATTGAAATCTGTTTCAGCAAAATCAGCCCACTTGACTCAGCAATGAACTCTTCTGCACCAGAAGCTTATTGTTAACTGAGCATTTACATTATTTGAGTATCAGATTTTAAAGAATTAATTATATGTCTAACTCCTGCCAATCTTTGAGTATCTTCTGGTCCCAGGAGCTGCAAGATCTGATCAGATCACAAGGAAAAGAAGTCTGGTTGGCTGGTCCCCACCAAGCCTCAATTAGACAATTCTCTACTAAATTCAGGCAACCAGAGAATTAACAGGCCTTTTGAAATGTTAATGACCTGAACCGAGACAGTCAAACGACTCAGCCACACCTCTTGGATAGGGGTTTCAGAAGCCATCCGAGAAACCCAAAACAGTTCACTGTGCCACTCCCCTTTTACAAGATTAAGGAGCAAGGAAGCACTGAGTAGGGAATCTGCAATCCGGGCTGGAGAGCGTTGGGTGCTCCCGCCGGGCACGACACACTGATCTGAACCGAGGGGCTGCGGAGACTGGGAGGCCACGGAGATGTTCGGTTATGCCATCAGATGAGGATGCCCAACCACAGGCACACCCAGCAGCACCTCTGTGCAACTGCAAACTCAGCCCTGAGCGCAGCATCTTCGCAGTCAGCCCCTCAGCAACGGGGATCTGTCCACACAATCAGTGCAACTAAGGGGTGCCCTACAACCTGAAACATGGACCTGAGCAAACAAAGGGAGAATGGTGAACACTGGGAGATGCATCTTGATTTCTCAATCAGTGTCACCTCCTGCATAAATTCCAAATCCTTCTTTCAAGATTAAAACCCTTTACCAAGTGAAAAACAAGCTCAGCATTTCTCTAGCTCCATCCTGTCCCTTCCCCTCTTCACAGGACACACTGGTAGAATACCAGATGTTGGAATAAGCCACAAAACCCTTCTAAATAGTTATCTCCTATCACCTCCTCTGCAAATTTATAGTCCTGCATCTGTGTCAGGAGACAGACCTGCTTCCATCTGTCTAACACACACTCTTTACAGAGGACCTAAAGGTGGAATGTTTAACGGGAACATTTGAAAATGTATTAAGAGACTGGAAAAGAAAGCGACAATTTATAAGTGTGCTGTTCACTTGTCTTGTGGATGGTGCTGAAGTGGAGGAGGAGCTTTTGTATTTTTTTATAATATGACAAATGATGCAGGTCCCATCTTGTAATTTCCCTCACAGTGCAGCATGTCTGTTCATGATAGATACCAGTGCAGCTGCTTAGGTGTCTGTTTATCTGCTTGAAGAGTATTGTCTATTTGGAACCAACTCATCCTAAAACAGCAGCTCCAGAGGGTGAGAGAGAAAAAAAGGGAGGGAGGAAGAGATGAGGGAGCTCTGGACTGGGAACACGTTCATGCTTCTCCTGCAAAGGTTCTGGCAAAAAGCAAGCATCATATTTAGTTTTAGCTACATCCTCTCTTCCCCCCTCCTAGACCATTCTTTTCTGCTGTCACTCAACAGCTCTTTACACTCTCTTCCCACAAAGACCTTACCACTAACATACATTTAATTTCACACTTGCAACCTGTGGAGACAAAGCAAGCCCACAGCCGCCTTCTGCAAATCTGTACCAGCACAGAGCAGCCTTCAAGTCCCAACCTGAACAGTGTGCAGTTTAAGACAGGTAACATTTAAAATAAAAACAAAACACAAAGGAAGGAAAAAGAGAAGGGAAGAGAGACAGAGAAGAACAAAAAAAAAAAATCCAAGGGTATTTATATTTTGTGTTTAAAGAGACTTTAAGCAGGAACTTGCCAATTGTCTGTAACCAGGATTAGAACAGAACAAACTTAAATACTTTGTCCTTCTGCAAAGCCCTCTGAGCTGAATTTTACTCTCTGCAAAATGGCCAATATAGAAAGAAGCTCATAAATCCCTCTGACGTAAGTAACTTCACATTACTCTTGGGGAAACAGAGGCAGAGACAGATTCATTAATCCAAGTAAACGAATCTGTGAAGCAGTCTGTATTTCTGAATCCCCATAATGTCCCACACAAGAAACAGCACCCAGGGCCCAGCAATTTACATGCCATGTTGCCTAGTACAAGGAAAACAAGAGACTTGAACAAATGAGAATGTTTTTAGAAAGGAAAAGTACAGTCATTAAAACACACCTGCCCTAACCACGTAGCAAAAAACATGTTTTACTACTTTAAAATACCTCCCACCATTTCACTCATTGCATTGTTAATGGGAAATACCAAGGTCACATCTGTAAGATGCTACCTCAGAAACCTGCTGAGTAGCAGAGAGCTGCACAACCTGTCTGAACAGGTGGGTACATATTCCTGTGGCTCAGCACTGCCAGGGTTAGCCTGATGGTAACACTCAAAGCTAGCAAGGTTAGGGCTGGTTTGATAAATCATTATTCTGCAGCTTGGGCATAACCTGTGAGGATCTTGCCACAGGTTGGTACTCCATCTCCAGCTTACCAAATACAACTTCCACGTGCGTGCAAGGGAAACCTGGGTCTTAGAAAGCTACTTAAGTAGTTACATGTACACAAAGAACTTTATAAGACATTCAGTTAAAGAATTGTTAGAATCAGCACTGAATTAAAGACTTGATTTTTAAGATAAGAAATAAAATAAAATTCCACATGTAAGAAGGTGTCAGTTGAGCTTAAATTGTCTAAGGTAGATGTCATTACCATGACTTAAAACCGAGACTTGCATTCAGGAAGTTCACTATTCATTGTCTCCCAAAATTTAATTCCACAGAAAGACTGGCTGCTCCTGAAAGCAGAAGGCTAATCCCACCATCTCTTTTCCATATTCAGTTCCCAGCTACCTTCTCACACATAAATGGTCCTGAGTGGATCTACTGACAGCTACCAAAGCCCCATTCTGGATGGAACTGACCAAAGGCCTCCAAGCACAAAGCTCTGAATTATGCAAACCAAGCCTGGCCCCACTGATGCCATCCTGGGAAGGAAACAGGTGTGCAAGCACACATACACCCCCCCACCCCAGCTCACTGAGCATGGGGAGGGGTTCAGTCACTTGATTTGCAGACAGCTTTTCCATTTGTCCCACTTTACTTACTGCAGCATTTGAACAGCCAGCCTGCTCCCCCTTTCATCTGCTCTGTGGTGGCCATTTCTCCAGAGCTGCCCATCATTTCCTTATCAAGCAGTAAAAAACGCAGGATCACTAGAGACACAGTTCAGCCTTGCGGAGATTTCACTCTCAGTGGGTTGTAAATGCCCCTATAATGTTGGCTTTTTTAATCTTGTGTTATTATTACCCGCGGCTGCCATTCAGTCTGCAGAGAATAAAGTGCCCAGGCTTTCAGGACCCACACAATGGCTCCTTGCATTTGCTAGTGGTTGGACAAACAATACCTCTGTGTTTCAGCTTTATTGGAAACCTTTCTGTTGTGGGAGTCTGACTGCATGTGTCCCTCTGCTCGGGCGACACAGAGGTGCGAGCAGGTGCCTACGAATTCACCGGTGATTTCAGGAGCACGTGCCTCGGCGGCTGCCTACAGAACCAACACGAAAGCATGCAGGCAGCTGTATGGTGCTTTGAGCCTATGAAAGACAGACACAGACCTGCAGAGCCAGTTGTCTCCTCTATAGATCAGCCAGGGAGTGTGAGGCTCTAACAGGCCCCCTCTGTGAATAATTACGTTCATCTCTGAGTAAACGGTGTTGCCGGCTCATAGGGAAGCACGATGATATATGACATAACTGTGAAAATGTCACAGCACCGCTACCCTGAATCATGTACTTACAAGAAATCTTGGCTTCCACTTGAAACTAAAGAGCCTAAGATCGTCCTGTTCTAAAGAAAAGCTTGAAAAGTGGAACAACTGGAAAAGCACAAATTAGAATGCAAATGAAATTTAAAAAACGCAAGGCTCTTCTAATGTGGGAAGACTGATTGTTTTGGTCAGTTCATTATTGCTTGCAGGGGACACTGCAGATGTGTGAACTCTTATAGAGCTGCAAATATCTCTTCACTCAAGAAAACAAGCGCCATGCTGCACATTCTTCACATATTGAAAACCCAAGAGAAAAGCCAGAAACTCCCCCAAAACCACAAGGTTGACTTGTAAAACTGTTTAGACATGCACTGGGGTTATTTCATTTGTCTTCCAGTTTTAAGCAACTGAGTCACGTTGCTGTTGAGGCAAGAGGGCTAGATTATTTTATTTATTCCTTCCTTTTTCACTTTTTCAGTAAAAACACAGAACTAAGATTGTCATGTACTTGAAAAACTTTAGGTACAACTCCACAAAACTAGGGCAATAGAAAACATGCCAGTTTTTTCAAGGCTTGGCAACAGTGAGCCTGCCTGTCTCTCTGTGGCAGGAGGAATGTCTGTCTGTCTCAGCCAATGTTTCTGAGTAAGAATGTCTCATCCCGATAGCCCATGTACATATAAAACACCTATGCTGTCAGTTCTCCAGGAAGAGACCTTGACATTTTGCAGAAAACCACAAGCCCCCCCATCTCCCCTGAATAGCAGCAGAAGGCAGAAAAACCTGGTAGATCTGAAAATGTAAGAATCAGGTGCTGCCTTCAGCAAGGATTAAAGTGAAAATGGAAGAGGCAGAGGAGAAATGAGCACAGCCAAGTAATTGGAATTGGAAGCCAACTTGCAGGTTTCCCAGACCCATGTCCACAGCTGGCCTGTCCCACTCCCTGTCCTGTGAGCCAAGAGAAGAGGTATTTTGAAGAGGAAGAAATTGAGGCTTAGCTATCTTAAAAAGAATAAGTAAAAGGTGAATGGTTTCAGCAGATATTGTATTACTGTTGTGATATTATGTGCCTCATGGACCTGGGGAGATAAACTGCCACCCACTCTGTGAGCTCTAACGTTACAGTAACTGGGCTGGCATGGGCAGACGAGCTCTGCTCTCTGAGGACGGAGTAACAGGATTGCAATGCTCTCTTCCCAAAGAGTAATGAGGTGCCCAAGAGCCTTGTGAGGTGTCAGAGAAACGGATGCTGATAGACCCCTTGCAGGCCAAAGACAGATTAAGACTAACACAATACCAGCATTACAGCACCTTGTCAACAGCTTTGCGAGCGCTAAGAAGTGAAGCTGAGAGAAGGCTGTGACACCTGTCTGCATCACAGCCCTGCTATTACTGCTTTTTGACTTCCCGCACAATCCAAGTGTCCAAATGGCTTTGATGCAAGGAACAGCAAGACAGGAAGGTGAATCTGAACTCCAACCAGCTGTCTGAAGAGACGGTATGAATACCTCACATTTCAGTAACACTCTTCATCCATAACGAATCTGAGACATCCATTCAACCTCAACACTCCAAACCACAGAAGTAATATCTGCCCAGGTAGAGATGGGCAAATAAACACAAGTTAAATGACTGTTCAAGGTCGCCCAAGGACTAGGAGAGACACACATGTCTAGCAAGTAGATTACTCTTCCCTTTTGAAAGGCACACAGACACACACACGCACGCACAGGGGATTGAAACTGCTTAGCCAGGTGTGGAGCCTGCTGTGATCAACACGGCTTCACTGAACAGCATCTCTTCTCACTGCTGTTCCACTGGTGCTAAAATGTAAAAAAAGCAAACCTTTATAACAAAACTCATTCAAACAGATGCAAATAAGGATGGGGATTTTGCATCTGGGCTAAGTTGCTACAATCTACACATCTTATTTGTTTGCTAGTTATTAAATTACCCACAAGCCATCAACAATTCAAGTCTCTCTCTGAGAGGCAGAGATTAACTAGGAATTGCTATGCAGAAATGCTGCTCTTCTCTCTCTCTAGTGAGATCAGCCTCATGATGAGTTGCGGACATTTGGGAACAAAGGTGAGCTTTCCTGCAATAAATGAGAGGCACAGAAAGATAGGAAAATGCTGCTACAGGGAGAAGAGGATTTGCAAGGCAAGAATCTATCAGGAATGGTTTTACACACACTGCAAGCCACGGACTGTGATCAGACACAGCAGTGTATCTGGAGCACCAGAAGTCCCATTTCTGTCCAGGAACTAATGCAAATGAGATTTTCAGTGCAAGACAATGAAGACAGTATGTAAATATTAATTTAACAATCTAGTTGACAAAGCCTCAGCTGATCTATAAATAGCTGCTTTATTAGCAGGTGATGCTGAAGGCAGCTATCCTGGCTCCATTTCCCACAATCCCCTGTGCCATCTTGTTTTTATTGACCCCGGAGACACAAGGACTCTTAACTGTATGCAGCTTGCTCCTCCACCACTACCTGCAGAGTAGCTACAAACACTTGACAACACAATACATATTTATTAAGGCCCTTACACAACAAGGATCCTGCAGCACTATGCACACAATGGCTCCTAGTGCTCAATTAAAGAGAGCAAATGGTTTAGAAAAGTAGAAAAACCGTGCAGCCTTGCTTTTAAACAGGAGGAGGTGGTCACTCAGGTGCCATCAGGCATTTAGGGAATGATTGACACAAAGCCATAGCCAGGCACTGTCTGTCCACGTTTACACTGTGCACTTGGCAAACTGAGAATTTAAGATAGCAACACCTTTAGCAACTCTAGGCCACCAAAAATCATTTTGCCATGTCAAAACAAGATGTCAAAATCCTGATCTTTTTACCCAGTTTCATCAGGAATTATTATTTTATAGTATGTAATACATCTGGCAACTCTTTACCACCTGTTCAAGCTACACGCACAGGAATCCCTTCTTTCACACAGGCACGAGACAGCAATTTAACAGCAGACAGCAGCATCACCAGAGTGCAGGGCCAGCAGGCAAGAATACTGCATCCTGGTAAAATTGCTGTGGCATTTGAAGCAACACACCAGAACTGTCCTGATGGCAGGAAAACCACACAAATGATGATGTTTTAGGCTATTCATGTGAATTTGTATGTATTCTCCAGAAGTATTTTAAAGCATCAGTCTTTCTCTTATTGCAAAGCACAGTGACAACATATTGACGAGTTGGGCTTGTAAATAGGCAGATTGAATTAGAGGAACAGAATAGACTTTGTTATCCCTCCCTCCCACTTGCTTCAAGTTTATAAAGAAACCTTTTGATCAGAAAAAGTTACTATGTCTCTCCTAGCCATATGATAAGCAGAAATAAAAAATTAAAAATCACACAATCAACACTTTTTTTCCCCATAAGGTCCACCATATTCTTACAGCCCATACTGTTCAGGGTCTGGAGTTTAACCTGACAGGGAACCTACTGTGCTGGGCACTGCACTGACTCCAGCAAGGGCAGAGCCTGCTTGTGACTGGGAATCCTACACTGCAGTCGGAGCGTGTGTGGAGGCAAACTGGAGCTCTACCAAAGAGCCCTGGTACACACCTTGCCCCACTGCTGCACCCTCACTTCTCAATGCTGCCCACTTGATGAGGTAATAAGAGTTTCCAGAAGGCCGAGTTTTTGTGCCATAGCTCAGCAGATGCACTCCAAAAGATCACAGTGATCTGCTCAACCAGCAGTGTGGTTCCCTTTGGAGCAGACTTTGGACAAGGGACTGCTGCTTCATTTGTAGTAACAAACCTTTACAATTTTTTTTTTTTAAACAAAGGTTAAATTGTTATTTATATGATTCCAATCTTGTGATGGTCTTACAGTCTGTTTTTAAGACCACCAGAGACTGTCAAAAGGAAACTTTTGTAATGAAGTTCACTTACTAAACTGCCTTTTGTGAGTGGATGTACTTCTGTTTTCCCGTATTTACAGAAATAAGATAGAAGAGCTTGACTCAGCAGAAGAGAAACTTAAAATCAAGCCATGCTCAGAAACCCTGCAGAATTTAGCAAGAGAAAAGAGATACATGTTGCCAAATTGACCACAAATAAAGAAATCAGTAGTTCTCATCAATTAATCAGGAAAGAAAATAGTATAATAATAGATTTGCAATCATCTTTACTGTATTATTTACTCCAGTAAAACTGTCATAAATCTAATTGCAATAGACACATGCAGCACCAAGGAAAAACTGAAACCTTTTACATAGTTCAATAAACGTAAGATGCTGAAACAAGGTGTCAAAACAGCCTTCCCAAGGGAAATTCACACAGTTGCTGTCTCCTTTGCCTTTGATGTAAAGTTACATGTAAACCTGCAGTGCCAAATGACTCAAAAGAAGCTTGTTCTGTTCCCCAAACCTCTGCATGTGCCATTTCCTGTAGCTCCAGCAAAGTTTCTGCTTCCTTTGGCTGCTCTCTTCTCTTCCTGTCAGCATCCCCATTGCCCAGATCTTTGATTTCACAGCCCAGACAGTTGTATTCCAGGAGCACTTACCAGCCAGGACCCAAAGAAAACTTTAACTAAGTCTGGCTTTCTCTGAAGTAAATTTTGAGCAACTAGAGCACAGATGAAATCCAACTTATCTGGAGTAATTCATTCTTCACGCTTGTTTAAGCACGGCCACTCACCGAGGACAGACTGGCAGCCTTCTCCATGGGCTGTGGATTCCACTGCACTGCCAGGAACTGTGCTGAGACAAGTCCACATCACACGTCAGTGGAGATGGACTGCACCCTTCAGCTCTGGGATGGAAAAATCAAACTGCTAGATAGGTTCTCTTCCTTGCTGGATACACTGATTTTTATCAACGGGAAAAGCCAATTAAAGTTGATAAAGACACATTCTCTGCTGATTTTTCCTTACTGCCCACTGCTCAGTGCAAGTATAATGGATAATGTTCTGCCTGTGGGTGTATTTTCTAAGATCTGTCAGTTTTGACAGCATTTTGGCACCTGGATAACTCAAGATCTATACTGAGGGTCCAGGAATGCACCATTTCTCAGTAGCTGATGGGTACAATTTTTCAGCAGGGCTTCCCTAACTAAAGAGCTGGAAAGAGATGGGATCAGATTGATAGGTTTTGCAGTCAGATGTTCTATGCTTAGTTTGATGAATTATAAATTACCTTTTGCAAGAACACGTGAGAACAACATGCAAGAGAAACTACAGCAATATGTCCAAAATAACAATATAATTACTTATTTTCAAACACCACCTCTGTCCCTATAGCAAGACCATTAAAGACATACTCAAAAAAAGCAATGCTCATTGAAAAGGAAAAAAAAAAATGTATCAAGAAGAAAAGGCTATGAAACAAGATATTGCTGCTCTGGAGGTACTCCCACATGGGAGCGTTTTGCCCCAGATGGGGTACAAGATGCATCCCTCCTCCTTTGAGCATGACATTAGGATGGGAAGACCACACAGGTACCGAGTGCCTCAGCCCAATTAGCCACCTCCTCTGCCAGACCAGTGGAAAGCTTTGGCTTGTCCTCAGCTGTCACAGCCTTGTCTCAGGGCTAGAGGAACCACTACCATATTTAATGCATTGACTCTAATGCCTGTAAAACTCCACAAAGACAATGTATTCTGTGCTGGTTTCGTTGTCTCTGTCAGAGCCCCTTCCCTATACACAGTTGCATACATATGAAATGCAACTCAGAGAGGCCACTGGCAAGACCTTTCAGAATAACCAGTTTGTTCTGGTTTCAATGGGGTCTCTAAGTACTGAAGTCCTCTTGGGGAACACAGGGAGAACAGCAACTACACCCACCCTCCCTCCCCCAAAAAAAGGATGCGAGAGCCCAGTATCACAAAGTGAAAGTTCACAAATGTCTTGCTGTCAGTGTTGTTCAGACCAATGTAGCCTTAAAGCTATAAAGAAGAAAGTCACAGAGTAACCATCTGGAACAGGGAAAAAACTGCTGGTAATTTAAAACATGAAACTGAAGAAATACAATGCAGAGCAACCAGGATGTGAAAAGCACTTCCAGGCACTGAGAGGTTAAAACAATTATTTGAACAGCTGGGAAAATTAAAATGGTAAAATAATAGCTACCCTTCAAAATTCTACAGATGCAAAGAGACTCTTCAATGAATAACTGATAAAGGGGAAAACACATTTTAAAAGAGAAACTGTTTCACGCATGAAGGTCATACGAGTAACAGCTCCTCTTAAGAACCTGGATTTTCAGACTTGGCAAGAGATGAAGAGGGTTAACACAGCAGCCTTTTACCTCGAGGGACCCAGGGTCAAATCCTGAATACTCTGAGTTACACATGAAAGCCACTTTGGGCATATACTTTCTACCACTTTTTTGGAAACTGTTCCCCACTGTAGAAAAAGCAAGGTCACATAGGATCATGTCAGAATTGTAGCAGTTTGTTTGCTTTCCCAAGGAATTCTCCTAGCACTGGCACGGCCCCAGTGGTTGCAGCAACTGGTGCAGTGAGAGCAGCCAGTTCAGGAGGTTTTACTACTCTGTTATCCAGGGCTCCCCCATACACACAACCTTGCTCTGGTGAGAATGTGGCAATATGTAATTTTTCAGGAAAAAAAAAACCAGGCTGTAATTAGTAGTTTTACTATTTGGGAAAGGTCTAACTGGAGGAACAATGCCAGTAAGGACTGCAGTGAGTAAGCCATGGTCTACACAATGCTGCTAATCAGGATTGGGTACACAGACATATCCAGGGGATTCACAACTCCAGCAGGGTCATCTCCAGAGCAGAGAGGAGCTGAAAGAACACAGCCAGGGAAGATTTATCTGCCACTTGGCTCCAGCTATCCTTGTAGGCAATGGATGCTCTCTCTCTACTTGCTATTTTAAAACAAGAAACAAAAAATTTTCAGAAAGTAGAGAAAAATTGACAACTGCATATGCAGCACAGCAGAGAAGGAATCAGCTGTACAGTGCCAGCTCTTGTTTCCGTTCCTCACCCTCTTCAAATGCACAACCTCTTCCACATAAATACGACACAAACTGTTACAAGGACAGCAACTGCACATACCTCAGAGTCCAAAAACATGGATCCTTTGGCAAAAAAAGGCAGAATCAGAACAGAAGGCCACATCCATCCACCCCAGCAGTCAATTCTTCTATCATTCACACATATTTCACCAGTCTGCAGCTAGAAAGTCTTAACTACTATTTTTTTAAGTCAAAGGAAGAAATTAGACAGCATAAACACTGAGATCCTCCTACAAGAGGACTTTTTCTCCAATCACAAGAATTTGCTTTTCTAGGATGATTAGAGCATTTCTGAAGAGCTAAGATGTAGCTACCTTAATCTGTATGTTTCTTCTCTCCTCAGGGTAGAGCCTACTTCAACCTACTCTGAATACAGTCAATGTATTTCAGTGGACAATCATCTGGTATTGTCTTGTGCTGTCAGGTATCTCCTTTGATGGGTTAGGTTGCTCACTAATCAATGATACTAAAAGAAAACGAAGAGGGATGAGCCTGCAGCCTCCCCCATTGTTCTTGCTGCAATCACATTGAACCCTCAGACCAGGTTTGTCACTTTAAGGATCAGAAATGTCCAACGTGTTGCAGAAAAGAATAGTTCTTACCTTGTGTCTATGCCAAACCAAAGTAGCTTGTGCCACAGAAAGTAACAGCTGGCAGAAGGTTTTCAATAGAGGTCTTGACCTTCCTAAGATCCCAAAGGACCTTGTGACACATTTTTACAAGAGCCAGGACCTTGGTATTCTGCCAAACTACATACATTTTGTCTAAACTAAAATTATGATTGCAGCTTTATTTCAATATGCTCTCCTTCACTTCGGATCCTTATCTGCTGGCAGGAGCTGTCGGACCAGTAAGCACCTGCCTTTTTTTTGCCCTTTAGGTGACTACATCACTGTGCTGCCTGAACAGATGCCAGCAGGTAGAGCTGCACAGCAAAACCATTCAAGAAGTTCACCAGCTGGGTGCATAAGCTGCCTTAGCAGAGCTGCTACTCATACTGGGAAACCTGCAGATCCATCTCTGGTACCTTGTCACAGCACTAATTGTGGTAAGAACACGGAACTGGGATATCCCAACTTGTCCCCTCACCATACCAACATGATGATCACTCCAAAGTCTTTTACTTGCCCAAAGCAAACAGCATCCTGCAAGGCTGATGTACAGCTGGGTGTACTCTGGGATTCTTCTGGGTTAAAAAAAGTACATAAATCTCACAGGATGAAAAAACCTGAAGCAGAAAATGAAGGTGAGGCTTACATTGCACCCACACCTTTGTACCCTCCTTCCATGGAGTCTCTGAATCTTAGCCATCTTTCCTGCAGTCACACTCCCCTATGCCAAGCAGCTTTCATGTTTAGTGAGGAGTGCGGGGGGATGCAGAGGATTACGCTACGTTCTTATGAGCTTCCAGTACTCAGAACCCAAAGATTTCTTTTGCTCCTCTGATCAGCTGTGTTCAGATGCATATTTAAAAATAAGACAGACACTGAACTCTGTCTTGCCCCTTAAGGGAACTGCAGCCTCCTCTTTCCAAACCGCCAGTTCAGTGCTGCAGGGAATAGGCAGCCGGGTGTCAGCTCCAATATAGGTTTTAAAATGAAAGGACTGTAAACGAAGGGGACAGAAGAAGGAAGGGAGGGAGAAGCTGCAGAGACATTGGAAGGAAGCAGGTGAAAAAATAAAGACAGAGGGAAAAGGAAAAAACTGAGCCCAGACTAGAAAGAGGTAAGAAAAAGAGATGGGAGGAGGAGGAAGCAAACCTAGGCAATAGCATATCTCTAGCTCGCTTGTTCAGACTACAATAAAAAACCTACACATGGCCAGAACTGCTCATGCTAGGTGGTGAGGTTATCATCACTCACTCAGTGATACCACTGAGCCACACACAGTCTAAAATATATGTGAAACACCCACAGCTTGACTTTTAATTATAGAACATCACAGAAGAGTTCTAGAACAATTTACTCTTGCCTACAGCTCAAACATTAGCTATGCATTGTCCTGACTCACTCCAGTGCTAGCATGGGCATTTAAAACAATCTGGAATTCAGCACACCACAAAAAAACCCCCATCAAAGTAAAAATACAATGGAGAAAACTTGGCAGTGCTATACAGCATTTGATTCTGGTGCCAGTGGGACAAAATGGGGATTCCTCGACCTTCACATTTCTAGATCCTGCCCAATAGGGTTGGCAAATTTCTAGTGTTTTTAAGCCTAAGAGAAGGATTCCAGACAGTAACTCTCAGGGAAACAGGATTAAAAAAAAAAAAAGAGATAATCCAGTGCATAGATAGATGTAAATATGCAAATAAGAAATGCCAAGTTGGGAATCAGGAGGGCAGGTTCCTACAGCTCTACAACATGCAACTCCAAAAGCTCATCAGAACTTCAGTGGTACTTGAGAAATCTGTGCCAAGATCAAGAAACACTTTCAACTGTTGATTCTGAGGCAATTATCAGGAAGAACACAAACTGGCCTGAGGTAAAACATGCAATATGGTGTGAACATACCATCTTGCTGTCAAGATGGACCAGGTACCACAGCAAGTCCAAACCAAAACTGATGAAGCCAAGGAAAATACCAACAGAGAGAGCAAAGCAAGAACAAAGATGGAGCAAGAGCCAAGGATCACAAAGAAGAGCAGACAGGACCCAGATGAAGAGTTACAACCTAGAGGGTTGTTGAGTAGTTCAGAGTCACTAAAGACATTTCCTTGCATACCTGGCTGGTGGATCCAAATCTGCTGAGGAGATTAACTGCAGACAGCTACACATTAACACACAATCCATATAACCTTTTATCTACATGACGATGTACCAGACACCTGTGTTTAGAAGATTCTTCTGAAGGGAAGATGCCTATTTCAGCCTTCAAGCACCACAACTCCTGCTTTATGTTGTCCCTTAAGAAAAGCTTTTCATAGCAGCAATGAAAGCTTTTCCCACTGAACAGCTGGAACCAAAGTCAAAGCACAACCTGGCAGTTTTCTTGGCTGAACAGAGATGCCATTGAAGCTGAGCTTCACAGGAAACAAGTCTGTATTGACAAAGGTATGAGACAGTGGTTCAAGAGATTAAGGGAGTCAGAATTGCAATTTGCAGGATTTACAAGAAGAGTATTTTGAACCTTATCCTTCTGCTACAGCTGGCCTCCAGGGATTATCTTCATTATTCTCTCCCTTAAATATTTTTTTCCATAACACCTATCAAAACCACCATCTTCTCAGCAGTAGCCGCCAGGACTTGTTGTCAGGTCTCCCCAGATGCTCAGATTAGCTAGCTCTCTTTTCCATGTGGGAACTCTCAGATCCCACAAGTTAGTGAAGCAAGGATTTGGACCTGGGATTCAGGTTTTCCTGACAGGATTTCTGTTATTATAGCAGACCTAGTTCCAGACACAGCCACTATGAACTATGTGACAGGATATGAATCCTCTTCTATATATTCCTGCTGTGCGATCTCCTTCTTCATTTTTTCACAACCCCCTTTTCTCTACAGTATTGCAGCACTTCATTGATTCAACACAATCAACAAGGGAGCATGAAGGTAAAGGCAGCTCTCAGATTGGAACAGCTGGTTTTCTTGATGGCATCATGTCCCAAAGAGAGGTAAGGAATCACAAGAAAAGAGACTGCTTATTCTCAACAGCAAACAACTCCAGACTGGAGAAGAAAGCACAACACTTGCTGACTGTGAGAAAAAGGGAGCAGTGGGATTTTGAATATATTTCACACTCCTTGATGGATCATGCCTGAAGATTTTTTTGGAAAGCAGAGCTCAGAGGAAACCATGCTTCAAAGCCTATCACTGCACTCAGGGGGCTTGTGAAAACTTTGCTATACTGTCCAAAGCCCACCTGCAGAGCTGCTGACACAACCAGTTCCTCAATGGCCACACTCCATAACTACCTCACCTTGCTTCTGTCAGGCTTTGGAATAAGGTCCTGCCACTCATGCTAAAGTGGCCTTAATAATAGATGGGCAAGGATGACCAATGGGGACTGAAAAATTGGTCAAAAGTCATTGACTCTGGGACTAATGTCTGAACAAGGACCACTAGATATCACAGCCAATAACCCACCTCAGACCTCAGGCTGTTTCATTCACACACTTGCCTGTCACACCAGTCCCTGGTCATAGGAGCAAAACATTGCAAAGTTTCCTCTTCCCTTATCTCAGCTGCTGCCCTGCCTCAACACACAGCAGCAAAAACAAGCCACTGAGGAGCTGACAACTGCCTGCTGATCAGCAGGAGAAGCTGCTGAGGCCAGCAAGGATCAGCAGTTGCTCTGGTCCCCAGAGCTCCAATTTTCCAACCATGAAACATTTGTCTGAACAACACAAGGAGGTACAGGAAGCAAGACCACAGGCTACCTCAAATCCATGAGCTCTTTTCTTTTTACAGGTCGCTCACACCTGATACTGTATCTTTTATCTCATTCTAAAATAAGAGAAAACGCATTAAAGGATCAAGATATAAACTTTTGAAAGCTTTCTGTAGCCCTCTCCTGCAACAAGGGGTTTGTTTCCATTTCTCAAAAGCAAAGAAGGAAATCAATACAGAGAAGGCATATTCCAAAGGAGAATCCCTAAAAAAAGGATGCTTTCTTCTCACTTGCTGGAGTGCAACCCTTGTTGAGCCTCTCCAATGAAGCTGATCACAGTGGTAAGCAGAAGTCAGTCCCTCAAACATTCAGGCAAGCCATAGTCTTCAAGTGGAAACCGGCCATTTCACGAGCAGCAGAAATGAAGTCACTTGGATTCCTCCAGATCCATGTCTCAAACTTAAGTTCCTCTGTGACCAAACTCACGTCTAATAAAGAGCCAGTCAATATCATTCCCCCCTGCACAAGCACCACTGGGGTTCCTCCTCTCCACCTAATTGCCTGCTTTCACAAGGTATACAGGAACTTATTACTTCAGAGCCTTTGTGCCTTCTGAGGAACATCACTGCAACTCACCAGCAGGTTCAGAGCAAGCAGAGAGCGGGACAGAAACCAGGTTCATGAAAGCACAACCTGGTTATGTGAATCTTGTTTCCTTAATCAAGGTAAAGCTCCAGACACTGCTCAGGGGGAGCCACACATTCAGGGGAAGTGCTGGCACACTGAGCCCAGAACAGTGTTACTTGTGACACCTGGGCAGGCTCTGCCTTGCTCTCCAGGGTCTGCTCTGTATATGGCAAAGCTCCCGACCTACCAACATCTGTTCAGTTTTTATACAAAGCAAGCCAGGGCCCTGCAAGGCAGCATGACATCTTTGTTGACATTTCAGTTCCTGAGAGAGAAGCTCTCCTTTGACTTTGTGTCAGCCACCTTTGGCTGTGTCAGAACACAGTGCACAGCTTGTTCTCTCAAGCAAAGCTGTTTGCCCATGCAAAGGTTCCCAGCAAACAGACAGGAGGCAGCAGCTGGAGAAAGGAGACCTGGGATCACTGCGCACAATCTCACCTTTTATTATTTATCAACATTTACTTAACATGGCCTGACACTAATCCATCAATAAAAGAAACCTGCTAATACACCTACCTCACTGGAGAGACTTTTCTGCATTTTACGAGGCTCTGTTGCAGCAAATGCCAAGGACACTGACATCTGCCAAAGCCTTGCATGGCCTGGATACGTGGGTGCTCCCTCCAGTTTTTAAAAGTGTCCACAGCATAAAAGTCACCAGAACATTTGAAATCACCCTCACCAGCAAACTCAAAAAGGAATCCAGGAAAACAAGCAAATAAAGAAAAACATTCTCCATTTCCATATGCAACACTTAGGTCAGAACTGAGGTACAGACTCCACACAGAGGAAACTGGAATAATTACTGTACACTTTAGCCAGTTCGAGTTAAAGAAAAAAAATCTCATGATCTTATTTCACCAATGCTAAATCCATCCCAAGAAGGGAACCAGGTACCTGAAAAGACACAAAAATGCTGCCAATGTAGTAGTGATTGTTCAGAGCTCCCAGTCCCCCAATAAAAGCACAGTGTAATAATGCTTTACTAACAGCCCGAATCAAGGAACCCTTAGCTTTCCATTCTACAGCTCAGAGAAGCAACCCAACAGATGAGCTCCTCAGACAAATAAACCCAGTCCTTGTGGGCAGCAAACAAGGACTGATAAACTGAATGGGAGTTAATGCAGAGGCGGATGAGCAGGGGTAATCGGAAATGACAGAGATGAGCAGGCAGAGGGCAAGCAGAGCATTTGAAGGACAGAGGCAAGCAGAGCTGAAATTTTATAACATACAGGTATTTGAGAAGTTAAATCAACAGCTTTCCAATATCATTATTTAAAAAATCATTCCCCCCTAATATATGCAGGAAACCAGCTGCTTGCAAAATGACCTTAAGCCCTACCTACCATGCTTTATTAGACTAATTCAGAGCTGGAGGTTGGCTGATCCCGAAATCCATTTACACAGGACAAACAGCCATTCAAGAGGGACAAAGAGCAAACACATTGTCAAAATAATTTTGCCTGCATTTCTGCATGCACACTCAGGCTTGACACAGTACAGCAGCATTTCTCCAGCCTCAGAAACAAAAAGACACACCAGCACCATCCTAACTCAAAGCTTCACTGACTGCTTCCCTCACATTACAAAAGTAAAGAAATAATTATAACTAATGTTGACTTTATGAACAGCTTCTATGACTCCAGAGGTCTTTTAAGAGCTTTTTGCACCACCTCTTAAAGGCGTCCAACAAAGGTCTCTAACCTAAAGAGATGTTATAACCAAAAAAAAAGTTTCTTGCCAAGAGATGAAAGTAGCAGCAGCAGAGCTAACTCTAGCACTGTATTCAGATCACTGTAACATGCTGTCTAACATGTGTTGTTCCTAGAGTTGAAGCAGTGGTGTCCAGAAAGTTTTCTTCAACCAGCTTGCAAAGGTCTAGCTAGGACTGAAAGCTTTAAATTGCTTTGGAAGCATCACAAGTATACCAGGAAATATCTCCAGACAAGGAGGCCGGCTGGGCACACAGACAGTATGACAGGGAGGTGAAAATCACAAACAGTTACGGCAGGCATGATGCAGAAAGAAACCTTCCTTCAAAGTCTGGAATTTATAACAGATGACTTCTCCATAGCCTTGGACAGGGAGGCTCCGTGGAGAGAACAAACACTAGCAAGCAGCATCAGGGCAATTCCTGCAAGCTTTCTCCTCCTGCATGCCACAGCTCTGAAAAGAACAGGATTGGGTTCTCACTAATAGAAGGTTACTCACTTCCCAAGTTCTCTTTGGCACTGCAAAGAAGGGCTAGTTAGAGCAGTCTTGCTTGGGAGCAACTCTTCCACTGGATTGGGACCACTGCCACCAGGATAACCCCTGCACATGTCACTTACACAGACATTAAGCTGAGTGGTGAAGGCTTTAAGTCCTACTAGTTCTAAAGTTATTCAGCCCCAAGACCTGCTACAAAAACACCTGATGGATGGTGTGTGGAGCCTGCAAACGGCACGTTCTCAGGAAGCCATCCTGTGCAGATACAACCAACAAGGAGCACAACAAATCTTTCGTTTCCCCAGTTTGTCATGAAGACTTTGGCATCACTGATATAATTTCCCAAGTTATAGCCAAGTTGTCAGGGAATGGATCTAACATTAGCACGGAAGTTATGGAAGTCAGGGATACTTTGGAACTTCCTGAGAGTCTGAAAGCACTTGACCACTGACCTTGTGCTTCTAACCAGCAGTTGCTATCGACAGCAATTTTTGTGGATCTGTTTCAATCTAACTTCAGCAGCAAAACACATAGTTTAAAAATTGGAAATAAACTTCTTTGTGTCTAAGACTGCTTGGTCATCAGTCTCCTGGAATTAATCTGAGTAAGAATTTCCACTTCCCACTTGCCAACACAGTGCTACAAATCTTTTGTGAAAAAATTTGGCATTAAAACAGCACGATGTATCACAACACTCTCTCACTATTTCCCATACTAGATAAGTTCAACCAAATACCGGCTCCAGTTCTCAGGAAAATGCTGCCTAACACATCATACAGAGAACACAGTACTAGAGAATTGTGTTTGATCCATGTAGGTCCCATTAAGTCTAAAGAGAAATCATTTCTGAAAAGAGAGACAAAACAAGAGTGAAATTTTGATACCCACCTTCTAATGAGACTTTCCAGATACGCCCACTCAAAGACCACATCAGAGCATCAAGTCAGTTATGATGGCTCATTCTTGACCAGTTAGCTCCTGCAGTATTTTTATTACAGATTTTTTTAACTGTTTTTAAACACTTTCAGGCAATCTAAGTTTCAAAACAAGAACTGTAGCAAGACCACATTTTAGAACTAATACAATGCCAAATAATTCAATTTCAGAAATTATAATGGCATACTGACTTCTCTCTTTTAACAATGTTGCCTTTAAAACCATCTGTAAAGCTTACATATTTAGATTAACTTTACCTGTAAGTACATCTGAGATGAGAAACATCAAGTGAGAAATTAGACCCAAAGGCAATTCTGCCTCACTGTAACAATGTCAAAAAAACCCAAACAATCAAAAATCAGAAAACCAAAAATAAACATACATGTTATGGGCACTGAACTGTTACACAGCACTTTGTTTATGAGAAGAGAAATGCAGTCAGAAGTCCTCCTTCCACATCAGGCAAGAGATACATGAGCTTGAGAGGAAAAGATGATGCAGAATATGGACTAAGGAAAGAGAAGCCTTGAAGCACAGCCAAGTGAGAACAATTTTAAACTTATTTTTGCTCGTTTTCTTTGAAAATTACAAACTTCAGGAGGTTTGTGCTTGATGTGGACTGCAAACAGGAGACAGAGAAGTCAATTTGTTCATGTGGGTTAATAAGTGCTGACAACACACGAGGCTGTGGGGAACATCAGCTTTGTGATGTGCCGAGATACAGAGCAAATAAAGAACTTATGCCTCCAGTTTCATAAATACCAGGTACAAGCAGTAGACATTTCCATTTTAAGTAGGTCAGCATTTTACTCTGGAACATGCCTCATATATTAAGAAAGCAGTTTATGTCCTTTCAGGCAGCTCTGTATTTTTAGTTTATCCACCAGTGAACTCTTGAGGATATGAAATGTTGTGTATAGACCCAAGATTTGCTAGAACCTAGAACTGCTGCCTTGAAAATCAAAACAGTAACTGTTTCCATCCTTCACAATTAGAAGCAAAATATGGATCCTTTTCACCTCCACAAATTCCAGGTCAGGCTATGCCTGGGTACAGTTAACCCACTGCTGCTCTCCCCTGTGTTTACAACTAAACAAACAGCAGCTGCCTGCAGCTTGTGGCATCTCCCCCAACTCCCTTGTGGAGGCCATTTATTGAGTCATAAACCCCTCCAAAAGTGCTATCGCCACAGCATTTGCAAAAATAAAGGTTGAAAGAGAGAAAGATTAAAAAAAAAAGATAATTGTCTTTACAGAAGAGGCAAGAAAAACACTTTAGAGACATGTTTTCTTTGAGCAAGGACCCATCAACAAAAGGTAAGCAGGGCAGGCTTGTACCTGGCTGAGGATGGCTGGGCATAGTATCCTCCAAATAGGAGATACACAGATTTATCTGAAACTACAAAGATGAATTCCAGAAAGCTCAAACAACCCTAAAGCATTCCAAGTTATATATATTGCATTTCAAGTAGTGTATTGTGTGATACATCTCCTCAATGAGACCTTAACAGCTAAAACCTACCTCTGCAGAATTCCAGTGGGAGGAGAAATCCTGCCATTTCTCAAGTACAGGTACAGGCCTTGCCATACCTGGTACAAATTTTCTTCCCCCAGCCACACATACTGACTGCTCCTCTATACCCCAATAACTACACAACCTATCTATAAAGTATTTTGCAATCCATCAGAATGGAAACAACACTTTAACAAGAGCCTGATGATCCAGAATGATCAGATACCTGCAGTGCAGCCCATGGCACCAAATGCATCCTGAAGCTGTTTCTCTTAAGCAGAGAGAGATTCAAGCAGCAGAAACAAAAGCTCCCAGCAGGCCACGTTTCAGCAGGATCCAAAGTGCTTGAGCAAAACTGCTCCACCAGGAAGGGACACTGCAGGACTACCTATGGCATCCTCTCAGCAGTCTAAGTCCCTGCCCACAGAGCAGAGACAAACTTCCAGCAGAGTTGCAATGCTTTGTTATGTGTCCCAAAAGGGAACTGGGCTTCCACAGGGATCACTTGGAACTTTAAGCACAATAAATTGACCACGTTACTTTTTATCATAGTCAAGGGCAGTGCAGAATGCAGACGACTCAAGGTTATGTTAAAAGTCTCCCTCCACTGGAATCCAGTGTTTTGCAAGGGCTTGGTTGCACATAGCAGAGTGACTCACAGCAAACGTGTGTGGATTTTCCCTGCACTTCCATGGCAAACCCAGAATGTTCATATACAGAGAAGCTGCTGTACCATAAACTCACTCACCAATTTATTGCATTGTAATTTCCTTACGTGAACAAGCCCTAAAGCCTTGACAGAAGTAGGTTTACCTTTGTCTGTTATGAATAGCAGATTTATGAGAAGCTGGACACGGAATAGGAAGAAAGAGTGCAGAATTATAAATGGCTCCTAGCTCAATGTATACAGCTCCTATTGACAAGGGAATACCCATGTCTGAGTACACAGCTCTTGATAGCTTGGTTTGGCCAGGAGCTAAAGCACAAAAATTTCACCTTGGTCCTTCTGTGAAAAGACAGGCACCTAGAGACAGTAAAGAAACATCTGGAAAGAAGGGATACATGCTCTTCATTAAAGGACTTTTTTCTGCACACAGTTGCGGGAAGCAGGTTTCATTTGAAATCTTAGATTAATATACATGAGTTCACTGGAGACCTCATTTTCCAAGTGGTAGCTGGTTGGAGATTCCCCAGTAAAGGCACCAATTACGTAACAAATTAACCAACTAAAATTCTATGTAAATTCAGATTTGCCTATTGGTGTGAACAGAATGCAAGGGAAGCAGAATGGATCACAAATACTCTGAAAAGCTTGCACGTGAATGCATATTTGCATGGGGGTGGGGAGTAATTCACTAATAGGACTCAGACTTTTTAAACCAAAATCATTTGTTTTCCCCTTCCATCTGGACTCAAACTAAGAAATTACGCAGATTTCCACTGCCCACTCTCCTTTTCCTTCCACCCCCTCTTCTCACTGGCACGAGATAAAACCTTGGGGAAACAGCAGCAGCAATTTTCAATTCTCATTATCTAACGGCAGCAGTAGCTCTTGGTGAAACTTGCGGTCAATAAACTACAGGCAATTTTAAAAGACACAATGGGAACTGCCCCTCCTACAGCTGTCCCATTATCCCAGCTTTTATTAGATTTAAAGCCAGCAATTTTTATGCTGTAGTTGAAGTTCTGCAGAGCCATGGAAACAGACCACCAGAAAAGATAAAACACTCCTAAATTAAACAGGGGATATCACAGTAACACGCTCTAAAGTCAGAAAGCTTCTACATAAGCAAAGGACAGGATGCAGCAAGGAACCCAGTGCCTAAGGGGGCTGATGCCACTGCAGAGAACCAACAGCAACGGGACCAAAACTCAACATTCAGGATGGAACAAATGGAAAAGCTAGTGAGCAGGTTAGGCAGGGCAAGTTGAAAGCATACTAGCTACAAAGGCAGACAACCAGAGCAGGATCCTGCTCCCATAACTATGAACATCCCAGCACAGGCACCAACTTTGTAGTTTGTGCTCTGGATGTGCCTCTTAAGCAGCAGAGGCAATTCATTACAGCCATTCAGCTGGCCCATTTCAGATGACTGTTTTAGAACCAGATGCTTCATTTTCTGGAGGTGCCCATTTCCTTCTGCTGGTTACAAATGATGGCCCAACGGCCAGAAAAAATCCAAACCAGGTAACATTAGCTATATCCCTACCATGCACTACAATAAAGTGTTCCAGGAAGAGGGGCTGTACAGGAAAAGAGTAGAAAATAAATTTTAAAACTCAAAAGATTGCCTGATGTATTTGTTCATGGGGGAGAAAAATAGCTGAGGGTGCATCTCAGCTCCTGGCTCAGAGATGTGCACAGCAACAGGCAAAGGGAAACGAGTGCCCAAAGGAACAGTCTCAAACCAACACAGTAAGGGGGAAGATGCAAAGAATTATTCTCATCCACTGTAAGCTGTAATTTTCAGTCTAGAAATCTAGAGCTTGCTTTCTCTGAGTCTAATGTATACCATGCCCTGGAGACATTTTTACCAGCCATCAAAAGGAACTTGCAGAGTACCAGATGCTTCATTAGAGAATATTCACCAAGCCTTATAAAATCCTTAGTAAAAAGCAGAAGAACAAATCACCAGTATGCAAGTGAGCTGAAGTCACACATCCAGCTTTGATTACAACCTCCTCAACTGGAAAACAAATTGTGTTCTTTTTTAAAAAAAAAAAAATACAAAAAAACCACCCAAGAAATCAAGAGATTCTGGCCTTTCTTTCCCACATTCCTCCAACCTGAATTTCCTGAATGAGGAATGCGTGAGACAAAGCCATTTGGTAGAAGATGCTAATTTAAACTTAAAGAAAAATAACAGCTTAAGAAGAAGAAGGGAGGAGGGAGTTTTAATGCTACATGATAAAACACAACAGCTTGTGATTGCTACATATATCTCAGGAGTCAGAGGAGTCAGTAAGAGCAGTGAAGCAAATTGTCAGGGCTTGAGCTGTCCTGGGACAGAAACTACAGAAGACATACTGCCTTACACAAATTTTATTTGAAGTTGTACTTGTAGAACCCTCTGGTGCCTATATCTAGCTGCAAGGTTTAATTACCTATTCCTTAGTCTCTCTCTCACCCTTTCTTAAAACACAGCAAGATTTTCTGCCATGTTGTCACCATCCACAACAAATTAATGTCCTATGCACTGCTCCTTCCAGGTCGTTTCTAAGAACAGTGGGGAAAAAATTCTGAATTTCACTGAAGACTCTGGGAATGAAGACAACCAGACAACCCTCAGGTTTTGGTTTATAAAGAAAACCTACCAAAAACTTCACCACCACACAAATCCAAAAACGATACAAGTTAATAGGATCTTTCACTGCCCTCTGCTGTTACCAATCATTTAGCTTCCCATTTACTCTTTAATAATGTTGGGCTGGGGCTCAAGGCTGGCAGCATCCCAGCCCCTTTCTCTGGTGAGTTGGAGCCACAGCTTGCAAATATGCTGAAGTTTAATGCAATCTGTCTTCTTTGGTAATCACATTCCACCCGCACTGCATGCAATAAAGATGTATTGGTAAATGCATTTGCTAAAGATATACTCCACTGAAAAGGCTACAAGCCTGATTTAGAGAAGGCAAGGAGGATAGGGGAGGCTGGCAATAGATGCACCAACGCTCCGCTCACAGTAACTGGGGGCATGGATTGTGCAGTGGCAGCACAGGCACTGTTTTACTCTAAAGCGGAGGAAGAAAGAGAAACCACATGTTTTGGGAGCTGGGGACTTTAAAGATACCAGAGAAAAGCCCTCTCCCTGGCAGCTTTAACCTTGCTGATTTGCAGACATACAAAGACCTTCTTTGTAAACAGGAAGGAAAAAAATTCCACTAGGACTAACAACAACATTTGGTCTAATATATCCTGACAATTTTCCCATCTCCTTCTGTCGGGTGGCTTCTGGGAGCCGGCTGGCAGCTTGTTTCATGTTATACTTAAATCAGGCATACAGCTTCCCCTCACAATGCTAATACGACAAAGAGAAACTGCTTCCATGAAATATCCACCTCTCTCCCACCCTCTGCTTTAGTAATCCCAGAAGAGAAGTCTCAGTTTGCTATTACCATCCTTTTTCCCAAATCCACCCTACTATAGTCTCAGCTCCTTTTGGAAAATTTTCTACCATTCAAAAAAAAAAAAAAAAACAAAACACAAAAAACCCCCAACAAACAGAAAAGCCTGCCCTTGAGGGACACCTGACCCACTGAATTCTTACATGGGAAACAGCATCTTGTACCCTTCACTTTTACCAGGGCCATATCCTTAGTTGTAATGTCCAAATACTTCATTTTCTTTTCCCCTTCACTTGTTTCAATAACCCAAAATTCTTCCAAGGTACTGAGCAGCCACTGTCCTAAGGCATCAACAGAACCTACTAGGACTCTGCATCTGGAAAAGAAGAGCCATAAGGTTTTGTGGCCTCCCACCCAAGATGAATGGTTTTTAGGAGTGTGCAATTTTCTTAACAGACAGCAGCTTTTCCCAGCACAGAACCTTTCCTCGTGCAGCAATGAACAGATGTAAGAACTTCAGCTGCAAAGTCCCATAACAGGAGGATGTTCAGAGCCTATTCAAAACATTGCAGACACTGGCAAAATGAATTTGCCTACTGCTTGCAGTCTACAGCATCCAAGGTGGCAAAACTTGGGAAAATCATTGTGACTGGCATTAGTGCTGCTGTTGTTTCGGTGGCAGCTCTGTACAACAGGACCCACTGATGGGAGTCAAGTTGGGACATACCACAGTGTGACTAGGAAACGTGGAATAAATGTGAGAAAATGGACCCCCCCAAAAATTTGTCTCCTATGAAGATTGCAATTTGACTAACAGATAACAGAACTTTCAAAAACACTTCCCAGAAGAAAACACCATGGAAAACAAGACTGCAAAGCCAGCCAGTACAACAGAGAAGCTTTTGTTACCTTCTGAGCTGCACTAACACAGCGCTGATACTCCTTAGCCAGCTCTGAGCATTTGAGCACTTCACATTTGTTTTCTTGGTAGCACTTCAGAATTTTCGACTGCAGGTTTGCACAGACAGGATCAGTGTTCCTCCTCCTGCAGGGAAAACAAGACAGAAAGAAGTATGAAGAGGAGTTTTCACCCACTTACTACCACTTTACCAGTAACACACATACTAATCTTGTGCTGGAGTCATGTAGTCCTAACAGAGAAACCGGTGGGAGCAGCAATCACCAAAGTGGGTCAAATGACCAACAGTGTATTCAGCTGAAAAACCCAGGGTACGTAGCAGAAAGAAGGAACATGATCTTTCTAAGTTGGTGTGGAAGGCTGTTATACCCTTAGATAAACCAGATCTCTCCTCTGCATTCAGGAGGAAAAAGAACAAAATCAAATCCAAGAGTTCCAATGATTTTCCCAACTCACACTAGAAATCTTTGGCAGAACTCAGAAGTCCTGGCTGGGCCTGTACTAGATCTGTAACAGTCTGACAAGGAATGAACAGACTTGTTAAATAAGGCACCTCAACCTATTGAATTCCTATCTATTTGAACCCTTCAAAAAATGCAGCATGGTTGGAATCACTGCAATTCTCCTAGTGACTAGAAAAAAACGAAATAATAGCAAGACCAGATATCTGTTTCTTTGTATTTCTGCAGCAATTAGTACTCATACTCTGTAAATGGCATTGACAGCTACCCAAGAACAATTAAGGATGATGTTCTTATCCTCTAATGTGCATGTGTACATATGGCACCTCATCAGCAACAGTACCAATAAAGAGGAAGGTCGTTGTAAAACAATACCAGCAACAATGGCACAAACACAGTAACAACAGTGACATCAGCTGCACAGACAGGCAGACACAACTTGCAGCACAACTGCCATGGTATATTTTACCAGAGAATAAGAGAACATATGCTTAGGTGTAGCAATCCTCAGATGTTGTTTCCTAAACCATAAATCCATTTAATTCCTTGCATTTTCTGCCCCAATATGCTCAGAGATCTGTACCCAAATATCAAATGCACCTCTTCCTTCCAAAGAGCTCGATGCTACAGGCAGGCAGTAATGCCATGCTATGATGTATTCATTTCCACAGTAACAACAGGCACTCATTCAGCAACAGGGCTTCATAGCAAGGCAGAGAGAAAACATGATCTGTTCCTGGGCATGTCACATTCTCTCAGGTGGAACAGATTTCTAAAAAACATGAAATCTTAATCCAAGATCTTCTAAAGGCTTTGGAAGAGCTCCAATATGACTTTCCAAATATTGCACACCTTTGTACGGTGCTCAGGAAAGCAAACAGAAGGGCCAAAAAAAATAAAAACAATTTTGTCTGTTCCGTATCAGCAATCTATATGCTCTCTCAAAATAGTTTGGCTGAGACATACTCTAATTGATACTTCTTCAGTCCTCAGACTTACTGTCAACATCCGTGGACAGAACAGGAATTTATCAGTAACAGTATGACAACCATGCTCTGACAACACTGAGATTTGGATCAGAAACCACCAAAGATACTACACAGACTCCCACCTCTTCACTAGTCTTCCAGGTTTTAGAAGAAACTTATTCCATGCATGGACCCGAGAGGCTAGCTGCATTTCTAATTTCTATGTTATATAGCAAATCACCTTTAAAGCCTTTAAGATCCATATTCTAAAAAACCCTTCAGATTTTAGGATAGAAAAGAACCCAGAGAGAGCTTCAGAAACTCATAATGTTGGCATTTTGCTTTGTCACTAACTTTAATATCACCCTAATCAAATCAGTGAGACTGTGGAAATGATACCAAACAATACCAGGTCAGGAAATACCACCAAATCCCTCAATTCATTGAAAAAGTTAAGACTTTTAAAATTAGGTTTTTTGAACTCAGCGCTGTTAAACTGAAGGGCATTTTGTAATTTTCATACAGAGACCTGGAAGAGCAAAAAGGTACAGCACACCACAAACCAGCCTGTATTCATCTGAACTGAACAACACGGTACAAACATCTCAGAAATATTTAGAAATATGCTTGGGGTTGCCATTGTCAGCAAGGAGAGCTATAGGAATTGTGCCTTTGTTTTGATCTGTTCCGTCACTGTCCTTCCTATGGCATCTGTCTTCAGTGCCTCGAGTAAATATAAAGTTAGGACCCATCTGTGGGCTCCAGACAGTGCTGCAAAGTCTGCAGCCCTCTTCTTTAGGGGCCCCCTTGGTGCTCNATACCTGAAAGAGAAAGAAATTAAACCAGCAGCATCCAACTACAAACACCTCTGTTGAGCACAATGACATATTGACTTCCAAAGGAGGTGGACCTTAGCCAACTATCTCCTTTCTCCTTCAGCCCAGCTCAAGGCTGTTGACACTAACTAATCTTTAGAAATTCTAAATTAATCTTCTGGACACTCCACCACATTGCTGTTGATGTCTCATTGTTTGAGGGTTTTTACTANATCCAAAATCGTAACAAGAATATTCTCCTTTATTTCTTCAAAATAAGACCTGAAACTGTGGTTATGCATCAATTGCATCAGCTCCTCAAAACAGATTTAGAGACACTAATCAACAAATTACAAAGTTGGTTAAGGTAATTATCAATGCAAATTACTGCAGAGTCTGGAAGTACACAAGGTACCC
>WEIV01003858.1:191113-209936 GCA_013390005.1 Calyptomena viridis
AATGTACTGATACAAGTCGTTGCTTAACAAGAGGCCTTCCAGAATTCACAAGCAAAATGTTTACTAGGGTAATGAGTGAAAAAATTTGTGAAGCAGAACTGTAAACAATCAAACCTTTATTTTCAGTAAAACACATACCATGTAAAGTGACAAAGTAAAATTTGCCCATATACTTTTACCCTCTTTTGAAATAACTTTGAAACTCATGCATTATAATCTCTTCCCACAATATTCCAATTTCCTACTAAGAGCAACTTTATAGAAGTGAGAAACAGAAAAGCTTTGACTAATAACCCATCTTTTTATTTAAAGATTATGAAACTGGCTCAGTGCAGACAAAAGGAATAACTAACACAAATCAAGCACCAAGGGAAGAAGAGGACTGAGATGGAGCCAAATCATTTTGGTGAAGGTAAATCATTGCAGGGCACAAAAGCATTATGTTGAGATAAGGCTGTGGACAAGCTTCCAGCAATAATCACTCTCTTATTCCCAAAAACTCTTAAATCTCTATTGCAGAAGCTCTTAATTTCAACATTGTGTTAATCATTTATCTAATCTAATGATAGGAAAAATCCCAGAGCAATTTTGAGAACTATGACATCCATATAACTATTTCAGAGCTTGATTCCTGGGCACAGTCCTTCATTGAAATACCCGAGGCCTCAGAATAGATTTCAAGGTTAACAAACTCAAGTATCATCACATAACTATTTTCTAAACTTTTCAAATCTACATAAACACCAACAAAAAAAGGTAGTTTCTCTAGGTTTCAGTTAGTGTTGCCATTCTAATTGAGGAGCCATCAGCCTCAAAATCTTGTGCAATTCAATAAAATCATTTCCACGAGCAGTGAAAGCAAGCCATAAATTCCCTGCTTCCAGCAGATGATCCATCTATGAACTTTCTTCCCCTACCCTTACTGAATCACTGTGGTTTTCTGCTCCACATTCAGCCCAGGAGGATACTTACTACTTTCTGGTTTCTCTAATGTAATCACCTTAAATACTTGTGTTCATTAAGTTTAAAGATCTTAGGACCATTAAATGAAACTCTTAGATAGTAAGTCCCATATGGAGTAAATCTCTTTGGCAGTTTCTCCACTGGAAAGCTGCCTTGGATTCAAGGCTGATCTCCATCAGGATAAGATACTGACATTCTTTATGCATTCCTTGATAACAGCACAAAGCATATGCAGTCCTCTCAGCACAACATGCAAAGCAACACAGTTATCAGTAAGCAGCTTCAGAAACAGTTCTGTAAACTATAAGGAGATCTCAAAGGAAAACTCAGCTTCAGAACAATTTTATCTTTTAACAGCTTCCTAATCCCTTCACCCCATTCCTGCAGCTTTACCTTTACAGACACACCCCCACCCAGGCCAATTCTTGCATCCAAAATTAACAACTAGAAAAATAAAAAAAAAAAAGTGATAAAACAACCTTCACAAAAGAAAATAAATCATTAAAAAACCCCCAGCATTTTGAGGATAAATGTGGAGTGCTGCACTAAGCTATAACCTCTTTACTCATGGTTTTTTCCTTCCCCTTAACAGATTCAGGGACTGTAATAACATTTAATCCTCAGAAGCTAATCTAAATGTAACACTCAAAAGAAGACAAAGACAACGCAACAGAAAAAAATTTGGCCACTGCCTTTTGGGAGTGCTGCTTTATCCCTGGAGCGAGCGCATTAATAGAGCTTGGAATGAAATGCCATTTTATTCTCTGTAGCAGGGAGGGGATTAGCAAGTTGTCTTCTCTAAACCCAGTCTGAGTCATGGCTCTATGAACACTGAGAAAAGGATGTGGAATGAAGGGAAGGGCGGGGAGCACTGGCTTTTTATTTACACGCTGCTTCCTTTGTGGGTGGTTACTGATGTGCACAGTTTGCTAAACAGGGAAAGAAGGGAGAAAAAAGTTCTAGGTCCCCTGACTTCAATTCTGTTGGTTAACAAAACAGGAAAATAATCATGCATCAATTATAACAACATCATTGAGACAACATGTCTGTGGCAACTGTCCAATTCATCACAGCACGTAAGCAACAAGGGCAGGTTACTTAAGGTGCTGAAAGCTGTGCTCAGTGGTATCTTGTTGCTAGGATCTTCTTCCTGGGAGAAAACACAGGTTGGACAGAGCCCAGAACAAAGAAGGAGACACTGTGGTAGGAGGAATGTGGAGATGGGAGCAGGCTGCATTCAGGTGAACAGATGAGGAACAGAATCCATTGCACAAGTCAGCCCATGCAGGCATCAAGCCTTGAAGTGGAAACCAAGAGCTAATGACTGTGTCAGTGATTTAATATGAAGCTCAGCACTAAGTACTTCACTTCTGTTTCTATACAGAGGGAGATGCAAAGGTTTACTCACCTACCTCGCAGGCATGCTATGAAGGGTCGCTGGTGGAAAGCTTGTACAATATTCCTAAATCCTGCAATGCTTGACAATAAGGAGAGGAAATAGTCCATGAAACACTTGACCACTTGTGCAGAGCGGTAAGTGTTGATAAAAGAATTACAGAAGTCATTAAACGCCAAAAAAACACTGGGGTTTTGTTTAGATATTGCTTCTCTCTGCTTCAACACAGACTCTGAAAAACAGGTTATTCATGGTGGAAACAGCCCCAGCCCTATTTCCCTCCTCCTTTATCAGCTCTGATGATACTTAACAGCAGAAGAGAACAAATACAGGGTAGATTGGTCTCACAAAGCACAAAAGCCAGGTATCCACCATGAAAAGGGGATAATACAAGCTAGGGAAGAAACACTATGAAAAGGAGATGGGACTCTCCTCTGCAGATGAAGAAAGTGCCACTCCTGGCTTCCCTTCCTAAAGGAGCTGTCATAGTCCAGCACTGTACACAGGCAGACCTGTACTTCATTTGTACTTTGGCTATAGTCCAGTTCATGTTATTTTGCTGGAGTGTCAATTTATTCCTGCCAAACAAACTACTAGATCTGCATAAATCAGTCTAACCTATCTTAGCACCTACTGTGCTTGTATGTCCAATATTAAAGCGAAAAACATGATGAGCAAACTATTCTTTCACTGAAGTCATGGGATCTTGTAATTTATCACCACAAACGGGCTACAAAGAAACTTGAATGTACAATGCCTAACAAGAGAACCTCACAATACACAGACTTCAAGTTCTACCAATTGAGTATGGATAGCAATGTAGGAAGGAAGCTTCCCTGACCCCGTCCCAGCTTATGGCCCACACGTGAGGCACACGTGCTCTTAAAGAGTGTTTGTACTGTACGTTGTACACCAAGGCAGTGATCCTGGAAAGGGTCACTGCAGGCTGCTCTAACAGACACACACACTGCAGTCTGATGGGGTAAAGCAATGATTCTTCCCGCATGTACAATTGTCAAAGGGCACTTCAATCCCAGATCATGCACTCCAATGCTCAGCTCAGTGCAACCCTGGTTAGTGCTGGCCATTTCTACTGTGAAGAAATAGAATGTATGAGGTTCACCTTCACCCTCACTGTGCCACACAGTTTGTCCCTTCAAGACACATTCGGCCACATGATCTTTTTACAAAAACAACACATTAGGGCAGGTGTCTCTTTTTGCTGCAAAGACGACACCCCAAGGAATCTGTCCCCTTATGACGGATCAAGTTCATATTGTCATCAAATAGAACAGCATTGTACAGTAAGGCCAAAAGCCAGGAACTGTCAGATGATAAAGGCTCAAAGAAACGGGGAAGAAATTTCTATGAGACCATAAACACATTCTCTGAATCTTCAAAGAACTCATTAGCATTTGTGTTGGTCTCAGTCATTAATCTTTATGAGAAATGGTTGCATTCCTGAGTTTCCGACATTACCAGTCTTCATCTCCACAAGAAACACAAAAGACCAAAAGAACATCAGGAACCAAACTTAAGGCTACTATAAAAATAGGTTAGTTACAGTCTGTAATAGGAATTAACAAACAATCCCAG
The DNA here is from genome assembly GCA_013390005.1 of Calyptomena viridis. Classification (NCBI taxonomy): domain Eukaryota; kingdom Metazoa; phylum Chordata; class Aves; order Passeriformes; family Eurylaimidae; genus Calyptomena; species Calyptomena viridis. The sequence goes on from WEIV01003858.1 coordinate 195,069, forward strand.
GTCTCAGTTGCTTCCTTTACCAGGCCACCAAGATAAATCACCAGTACATGTATTCCCAAGGACTGATCACACACCTGCAGAAGCAAGTCCAAGAAATGACTGAACTGATCAAAGGCTGTCAAAACCTCATGTCCTGTGATTTTTTAAAATTTTATTTAAAAATACAATTTAGAATTCTACTATGGAAAACAGCATGGAAATGCAGGCAATGTGTTAGCTGCCTTATTTTGGCTTCTTTAGCAACTTATTGCTTGACTGTCCAAACAAAAATGTGAAATTACAACAGGTTATGTGATGCTTTGGCAGCCAAACAATTTTAAATAAAAGACAGCACAATACACTGCACACCCCACTAACATATTCATCACTACTATATTATCTATTTATGCAATTAAGTATGGTACAGTCTGGATTGGACCCAACCGGACTACATATGCTGCTACTCCAGTTTACTGCATGTTGGCCAACTGTTTACCCAACTGAGATCTGAGTGCTGCTCTTGACAGTGTAATTGCTTTAGACTCTTTTTAATATTAAAGAATTATAGACAATATTTTTCCTTGGACAGCTGTTACATAGCTTATTGTTCCACATCACTGACAGCACAGGCAAATACAAAACCAGAATTTAGACACCAAATATGCTCATGCTAAAAAGACAACATTAAAAGGTCCACTAATTGTACCAAGGCCAATAAAAAGGCCAGAAAAAAATCACTGCACCCATTCTAAGAAATCATTCATTATAACTACAACTCTAGTTTGATTGCAACTTACAGGACTAAGGTTTTAACTGTTTACTTTTTTCTTCCTTTGGGCAATGAAAACTTTATATTTGGTGCCATTCTTCCTGCTCCCATGCACCAGACCAATGCTGAAAATGTGGTTTAAATACACTGGGTCACAGTTGGAACAGAATAGATATGTTCTATGGCCATTTTGAAAACCTTACTACATATTCCTACTTAATATTAATTTTCTAAGTCCATGTCTTCCCTCTCATTCTTCCTTGTAAGATCTAACAACTTTATACTAATCTCTGTCAAGTTTGGCACAAAAAGAGAAGATACCTTACACCTCCTCAGCCCTCTCAATACATGACAGCAGGTAACTTCACACTCTGTTTATGGGAGTATCCAGAGGCTACACACAAAGCATTATGAAATGCAACGAACTGCTGAAAAGAACAAGAATGGTTCCTCACTTTATCCACTCCTCTGCCTTGGTGGCTGCCTCCTTGTACTGTTCAGATGTCAGCTTGTAGATCTCTGCATTCTGAAACAAAGAATAGAATGCTCAGCTCTAAAAATTAAAGGCATCTCAGATCATATCCCGTCACAAAGTTATCTTCTATAATTAATAACGATTTCCAACAACAAACAGCATAGTCAGTTCAAAGAACACAAAAAATGCTTAAGAGTCAATTTTATTTTCAGCAAAATACATCAAGGCCAGAACACATCCTCCACTCCAAGCTTCACCTTTGTGAAGGGAAAGAGGGGGAAAAGGCCACTAACAACCAACCATTAGCTTTGATTATTCCACAAAAACAAGGTGTTTCCAGCATCAAGTTATTTTGTGTTTGCTCATGTTTTATTCTCTTCTTTCATTAATTGCTGTGAAGGATCTTGTAAGTTACTGACATGCAAGTATCAAAATTGGCTGCTAGCACTGGAAAATCCATTTTACATTTCAGTGCTTCTACTTATGTTACTTATTCTTTAAAAGAAAATTATGCAGCCTGTTTCCCTTTTAACAACACAGGGAGGCATATCAGGTATCAGTTAAGGCGCTGCCAAACAGGGTCTTGAGTGTCTTGCTGCAGGGCTTAAGAGGTTTGCATTAAATTCTCCTGAACTTGCACAGAAAGTTTTAGCTCACACGTGCTCGGTCGCTGAACATGGAGGATGAATTCCTCCTCTCGGCTGCACTCAGGAGCCTCCCAAGCATGAGCAGCAGGAGGGAACGGCTGCACACCCCCAGCGACTGCACTACAAGGTCTTGTGTCACTAAACCGCTGATAAAGCTGCTTTAGGCAAAGCCTCTGGACTCTGTATACAATTGCCTCACTCAAAGCTCATCTGCAAGGCTCTCAGGCTGAAAAGGCACAAGCAGAAAATATGCAATAATCAATCAAAAAACCCGACAAAATGGTATTGAAAGCAAGGACAGCTATCCATTATGGGCTGGTTCTAGCTGCTATCTCGTCTCTCCCAAAATTTGGTCATTTTATATAGAATACTATTCTTGCTGCTCTTCATTTATTTTCCCATAAATGCAGCTGTGGTCCTGTGCATGATGAGCCGACACACACTGTTCAGGGGCTGGAAAAAGAAAAGGACAGATATAACTCAAGTTCTATTAGTGGTTCTGCCACTTGCGCAATCTTGGGCAAGTCACCATTTTCCATCTGCAAGTGAGGAATAACAGCTGTCTGTATCTCTGAAGTTGTGTAAAGCTCAGCTAATTGGAAGGTTTATACAGGTTTTCAGAGCTTAGGCTTCAAGGTGCTATATTTAAGCGCTTTATCTCTGGTGCCTAAATTTATGTCACATACCAAAAAAACCACAGAACAGATTTTGCCTTTCCAAACTTTGACCTGGGAGATAGATTTATAATGAGAAATCATGGAAGACTAACCACTTCAAAATGCATTTTGCCAGCAAATTATCATCAATGTCCTTGTTTACTTACTTGTTACATAATGGTCAAACTTTTATGCTATTAAATCCATTTTTCTCTCTCCTATATTGAAAAGTTCAGCTTTTAATGGTGCCTTTTTCTCTGGCTTATAAACAGACCTCATGACTTTCAGCTCCCTGCTGTTACTTATTCACACATGAAACCACAAGACCTGTGCTTCATTAATTAAATTTGCCATTAAAAATTAAATAATGTGAATAAGTAGATGTAAGCGTTATCTCCACTGGGCTTCATAGGTCTCACCATTTCTCCAATTACTACCCAAGCAATTTTCATATTTCATACTGTCTGATTTCTCAAAGGGACTGGATCTAAGAGATCAAAATGAGAGAAACTAGGAAAAAGAGAAAGCAAGGTAGCAAAATTAAACATTTTTCAGGCAACAGGAAGTAGCCCCGTCAGATACTATTAGCCCACAGCACTCTGCAGTGAAACAGCAGCGGGAGAGGAAAACAGGAACAAATATGTTGTACGTGAGACCCAGCATGAGGTTGTGTTTAACCCACCTAAAGAAAGGAAAAATAGCCAACAGAATCATTTGCTGGTTGTACTGTTGATTAAAGTGGTTGTGGCACAACCTTGCCTGGTTTATTAGAGAGAGTTCAAGTGCCCAGCACTCCAGTCAGGCTCATCTTCAACAACATCAACCACAAACGCAGACAAAAATAGCTGGGAAAGAAACCTGTGGTTTAGTCCTGGAACCTAAAGCTGCTAAAAGCAGGAAAGTGAGAGTCTGAATAGGGACACAACAATCTCAGCGAGGGAAAGGAGGGAAGACCTGGCCTCAAAAAAACCCACAAGGCACATGGCACTGTATAAAGACTGAGGAAGGGCACAGAAGACCTTCAACCTGCAGATAAAGCTGCTGAATTTTAAGAATGAAAAGGAAACATCTTTGCACATGATCCAGCTAGGCCTCCTACCTTTGGATAAGACCTCTCTGCCACCTTCTTTCCCTCCCCTCCTCAAAAACCTTAAAAATCAATTAAATAGTATTTTCAATGCTATGAATCAGTATCTTTAAACACTTCCCCAAATAATAAAAACGGGGGTTAACCATTTAAATCTGAGTTTGTTCAACAAGCGGGTTTATTAAACAGGTTTTCCTTGGCCTTTAGCCCTTTCATACACTGGGAAAGTCCCATTCCCTTTTATCTTAAACACTAAATGAGCAACAAATGGGTTAACTGGGCAAGAGAAGGGCTCTGAAACAAGAGCACAGTCACAGCAGGTTCTGTGATTCGAGGCTTCTACCTACAAGGAATTATTTTCCAAGTACCCTCATCCACACGACTTCAGAAGCAAGATCTGCTTCATTTTCAGTATTTCACCTACCACACTATGGCAGGAGATAACATTCCAGTGGCCTACAACAATCTAGGGCTTTATAACGAGGTTGCAAACGAGGAACCAAGCCAGGAACCACCTGAGCACTTCCCCAAACTTCAGCAGGGCCGCCACCACACAAGGGCTATTCAGCAGGATCAAGGTGTGGTATTTGCACTTGAAACAAAGTCTGAGCTGCCCGTAGTCTTAGTGAAGTCCTTTATCTTGATAAAATGATATTCAGTGGCACAGCAAAAGAGAGAACATTCCACACAAAATTACAAGACATCAACGCTGCTTTTAATTTACTTTCACAATATTTGATGCTTGAGATAAAATGGCAGCTCACAAAGAAAAAGTTGAACATGAGACCTCAACTATTATTAAATAAAGCTCCTGGCAGTCTTAGTTGCAGAAATAAGTTTAAAAACATGACCAAAGGACACCATAAGGACTGAAATAACAAAAGACACAGAAAGAATGAATGAACCACCTAAAATGTTTCACTTCTCTCAATAAAGCTGAGCCTTAGGGGAGTCAACTTCAGAACATCAGAGCTTTGTCATATGGGGAGAGAGCTCTCCAGAGAGGACAAACAAACTAAACAAAGAAATGTTAGTTTGAAAGATTTTTCCCTGCTATTAAATGATGGTTCGTAGCAAATAATAAAAACACCAAGAAGTTATAAAAACACATAACTAGAGCCTAAAGTGCAACAGAACCATTTTCCTTTACCCTGCTGCTTTTCTACAACAGATTTGCTGCTATACCCTTGCTCCCTGCTCTTCCCAAAACACCCTTGTGCTAAAAATTCCCCTTCCAAAGGGAATCAATTTTAAAACTGAGAGCTAAATATAGAGTAATTTTAATTCAGCATTCCTCCTTGGCTGCAAACACGCAGAGAAACCTCAACACTCACTACTACACCCTCGCTACACTGCCCAGGCCCTTTCCAGAATGTATAGCAAAGAAAGTAAGAAAACAATATAGCAGAAGACTGAGTTCTCAGGGTTATTTCAGGAGGGAAAGTAATTGAAGCATAGAGAAAACCCTGCCAGCTCATTCTCACATTGACATTAAACCACATTCCTTACAACTTCAGTGAAACACACACTACTTGCAGTAACATGTAAAACAGAAGACGAAGCAATGCAAGCATAAGGAACTAGAAATTAATCAGATTTTAGGTGAAATTCTTTGTGAACATCAAGCAGCAGTATTTAAAACCTGGCTCTGGGACAAAGCTTTCTCCATCAGGTTCAGACTGGGTCAATAGATCAGAAGGTGTCTGGATTAAAAAACAAAGCTCAACCACCATCACCATAGCTATCTTGAGATATTTTGACACCTCAGAGTATAGAAGCTTGTCAGTGGTCACAGTGTTTAAAGATACAAAGAGGATTAACAGCTGTTGAAATGCTGCCAGCCTAGATGAATGCCAGTGATAGCTCTGATGAAATGGAGCAGGGCAGCAGAGGCCTTGACAAATGCTGCAGATGACAGCCAAGGGATTAGATGGTACAATCTACCTCGCACCTGACAGACATGTAGCTTCAATCCCCTCTCCTGACATCCATGCAAACCTCTCTTCACAAGCCCCACTGGAGCCAAAAGCAGCATGAGAGTCAGTGCTGTGAGTGGGGGAACCCGTGGTCTGCCCCACAAGGAGAAAACACTAAGAGTTTGGGAAAGAGGAGGAAAGCAGAGATTACTTCTTAGGTATCAAATGTCAACTGGGAGACATTCTGATTCCTGCTTCCAGCCTCCGAAGCCAGAAGCAAGACCTCATGCCATCCTGATAAAGCAGCACAACTGCCACCTGCCTGCATGCACCTGGGGACGGGGAACACGGGCATGTCCTGGACACAGCTGCTGCCATGAGGAACAGTGGGAAGCTACAGAGAAACACTGGTCAGTGCCAGCCTCAGGAACTGCCTTTGATTCCAGCAGTGCCTAAAGGAAGCAAAGGTACACCCAGATTCTCCACACCTCACTGGGTCGCTGGTTTGCACGCACTTTTAAAAATCAGGCTGTTCATTCTCATCACTAAGAAGTCTCATGCAAATGGCTCCTAACAGATTTGAAAAATTACCCTATCTACCTGCATCACTCCCACAGGTAGAGAGGCAGATGAGCTGAACCGATCTGTTCGCTGTACGACCCTTCGGATCTGTTAAAATCAACCTACACAATCAATCACTGCTATCAACTTTGGTCCAAAACAGGGAATTTGGGAATTTCAAAACAAGCTGCAAGAAGCAATCTCTTCACCTCCTGAGCTCGCTCCTTTTGAGTTCCTGCTCAGCCCATTTGTTGGTATCAGCCAGCATTTAGCTCAAAGAAATGGTTCACATTCCCTTCTTCCTATCAAGAGCTATATATGTAGAAGCCAATTAACAAGGAAGAGAAACATGCACATAAAGCATACCATGAGAGCACAGAAGTGAAGGGTTAAACTGCTTTTTGAAAATTCAGATGCTTTTTTTCTCAAAAGGTAACAGAGGAAAGATGCAAACAACTACAAACAGCTTGCTGATATGGAAAAAAAAGATTTTTTTCAGCCAAAGCCAACTTCTAAACACAGCTCTGTTGTTTGCTGTTCATGTGTGGGTTCATCCACTCCTCCCGCTGAGACCAATAATGAAATGAGAGCATTGAATTTGTGTCATTCTATTCTTTCCTTCGGCAATAAGCTGTGAGATCATAAATTTTGGATTAAGATTCAGAAAAAGCATAAAGAGAGCAGTGTCCACAGTAACAGCACAAGCAAGTTATACCAGTCATGGGGAGTACATTCTTCTTTGAACAAATCTTCTCATGACTGCAATATTATCCTGAGCTGAAAGCAAAATATTAATTCTGTAGCATATGTAGAAAGCATCTCAAAGATAATACCCCACAGAATACCAATCTCCACAAAGTTTGAGGGAGGTAGAGTTGTGAAGAAGGACCACAGCTGGGTTTATCCTGCAGGTAACAAACTAGGCACAAAAAGGTTAAGCTACAGCCTCTAAAGCACACAGTGACTCAAAGCTACACATCCCAGAACTAGGTCCCATACTGAGACACTCCACCCAAGTGAAAATGGGTTTACAGATCCAGACTGAGATCCCACATCAGAGTCTCTACGATAGCACCCTGGGAAGAGTCCAATTAAAACAGGTATCCCACAGCAAGACGGTATTAGGGACTTCTCCCGAAAGCTTCAAGTGCCTCACTGGAAACATGCAAAAAAGCCTTGTGTTATCTTTGAGTTTGAAAGACAGCCAGCAAAAATGAAATTATTACTACAGAGGCAATTAAAAGGGGAAGAAAGATAAAAAAGAAAAAGCAAAAAGAACACCGCACTTACATGAGGTTGCTTTAAAGCACAACATTCTGAAAGACTACAAATAAAGCACTAGTAATTCTTTAAATACAAACTCTGGAAAGTAAAAGCACCTTCAAAGAGAAAGGCCATAAAATGTCAGCAGGCATTTCTGACAAGGACAGCAATAGCATCATGAAAGGGCCAGATTAACACTAAAACTGTTGTAGGACAATATCGCCCTGCTCTCCCCCCTAGCTGGAAGCTTAACATAGGAGCAAGAAGTCTAAGGTGAGGAATTCACAATAAATGAATCAATGATACCTGACAAGTTCAGGTAAACAGGCTTCCCAGGCATTGATTAAACATCAAGAGTTTTCAGCATCTGCTTCAGAGAAGTCCCACACCTGGTGATCTGTGCATATGACATGGTGCCCATGGCATTAAGGGCACAGCACCACCTGCTAAACACCTGTGCCCAAGCTGGGCAGCTGCACAACTGGTCCTGCAGTGATACCTGGGTCCTACCAGCAGATCCACCACACAATCAGGATGAACCCTGAGACCACAGGATGCTGCCTCTAACAACTGGGCATTGTCCAAGAGAGAGTGACAGGAGTGCAGAGAATCAATGCCAACAGAAGGGGAGAAGAGAGAAAGACGAATTGCCAGAATATCAACAGTGCTAAGCTGAAAGTTTCACTCAAAGGGTGACCAGCACTTCCAAGGGGAAAAAAGAGGGAAAAAACCACCAAACAAAACTGGCAGCCATCAAGTACTTGTCATGCATTAAAAAAGATACTAAGTATACTCCCCTGTCAGACCTGTCACAGCAGCTTATTTTGGGAAGGGAGAAGCATTATAGTGAAGTTTGATGCCATCATGCCAAAGCTGGTATTTGACAGAGCCTCCAACAAACTCCCACCACCTCGGACAGGCGTGCTGTAGTTAAAACCCAGCCTTCTCTGCTGAGAATATCCCCAAGTCCCATTTATAAACTGCAGCAGCTGGCCCAGTTAACAGTTCCTCTTCCAATTAAAAAAAAAAAAAAAACCAAACTGAAGTTAAATTCATAACCCCGTCCTTTTACACAACAGGTAGCAATACACTGGATTCCCAGGGGAAGACAGAGTAGGAGGGACCCAAGGTAGCAGAAAGTGCAAGAGGACTGGAGAACACTGAAGAAAACACATCATACCCATATACTTGCATGGGTAAAGTAACTACAAGGAAGAGTCACTGTAAGAAACAAACAAAAACACACAGAAAAACAGAAGCAAGCCAAAGCCTGAAAATTTCCACCCCCTCCTAGGGTTTTTCCTCTACCCCCTATTACAAATTATTCTCCATGTGCAGTTTCCAGTAAATCAAGCTTTGCAAAATAACCCCGACATGTGCAGGGCTGAGAACCAGCCAACAAGCAATGATGAGATGTCCCTGGAATGATTAAGGAAAACGCAGACATCTCTCAGGTTACAAGGAAGCCTGTTTTACTCTCCCCTTGGTGCATATGCAACGCTGCAAGCACTGTTCTGAAACCTCTGATATTCAAAGGCTCATTTGGTTGACAAGGAGCCTGTGGATTTGTGGACAGATTGTCACACAAACTGTCAGGTTTTTAGAGAGACTATCAGACCTTTCTTTGCCTACGTTATGGAGCACATCAAAGACACAGAAGATGAACCAGACGCAGACTGCACAGATCTGACAGAATGGTGGGTGTACATATTCAGAATACTGTACTGTTGGGGGGAGGAGGCTTAATGTGAATAATCAGGGGCTGAAAGTTCCAGAAATGTGACAGTTTTTGGCAGCGATTCCCATCTTTGCATTTATTTATTGAAGGGAGAAAAACTGCCATACTAGAGGCAAACTTGGGAGAGGAAGAAAAATTGTATCAGCAGCAATTTATTTTGCCACCATACTTTTTCTTTATTATTACTACTCCCAGAGCATTTTCTGAAGATATTTGTATTTTCAGTCAAGGTTCTCTCACTATGCTTGCAGGCTCTCTTCTCATTTTCTCCTGTAGGAGAGGCTGGTTTAATGATTACAGCCAAAAAAGACCGCTAGGACTTCACAGGTCACTGTACACAGTTAATGACACAGACAAACCCGTACTTTCAGAAGTGCCTGCTGGCTCATGGCTCTGTCTGGAGATGCTCAGGAGCTCATTATTCAAAACTTTAAGCTCAAGTAACGGGGAATCAGCACATCTGAAGAATTACACCATACCCGGACAACCAAAAAGTGAAGAGACAAAAGCTATTATAGAAAATACTAACCTTAAGCATTAAGGTCTCACTTTTGAAATGGGGACAATGTTCACTTATCTTCCAGTGAGCTAAAAACCTTAGTTAATGAATACCTGGAAAAAGTTCCCAGCTCCATAGCTGAAAAAGAATATTACAAAGGATAATTTTATGTCATTCCTCTTTATTAGTAATACTTGGACAAACATTATAAAGCAATGGTATATTTATTTTACAGGTGGCAAAAAAAGTTATTAGGCTATTTCTACCAAGAAGTATTGATTATTACTTAAAAAGGAAAATAAAATGTAAAATGAAAAAAGACAAAAATAAGATAAAAAGAAAAAAAAAGATTAAAAAAGAAAATGGATTAACAAAAATTCTTTTGGCCTGCCTTTAAAATACCACTGTCACATAACCTCCAGTTCTCCCTGCAAAGCATCATTTATTCCCCAGAAAGGAACACTAGTATCTTTTTATATTTATTTTGCTATTCAAGACTGAAATTCTCTGCACAGTAAAGAGAAAATAAATACAGCACTTACCCTAAGATAAAAAAAAACAAGGAGGACAAAGAAGAAAGGTGGTAAAAGGGCTAAGAAAAGTGAGAAAATATTTGTAAACTATTTCCTTTCCATCATTTGACAGTCTCATTCTCTCTGCTTTTAGTGATTGTCTTTTCCATATTTTTTAATGGAGCTGTTTTTCCTCCTCTAAGGAGGACAAGGTATTGAAGAGACCATCTCTGTAGCTGGCAAAGAGCTCATGAAGTCTCTGAGAAGCCCAGGACCACAGACCATCAATCGTGTATAGAGAGACATTTTGGCAGCAGGGCTATTGAGCCATCAATATTAACATGAATATCAAACACCCAAAGAGAGCAGGGGTAGCCACACAACTGCTTCGTTCCCATACTCTGGCAAAGACCACTGCTTTGGTCACAACTCTGGGGCATGCTGTCATCCATGGCCTTTGACAGCTTTTGGTCACCACCAGCTTAATATTGTACTTTCTTTATAGAATCCAGGCAGAGGAAAGGGAACCAGGCATGTCTTGTTCTTAGCCTATTAAAGAATAATAGGAATAATCACTTATTAACATTAAACCTGAAAAATCTCATCATGCCTTGCTGCCAAGGCTTCTCAGGAACATAAATGTCACATGCATGGTATACCATACACCCCTAAATGCAAGCTAAATCTACTCTCAGAATTTAAACTCTAAACACAGTCAGAATAAGGAGTACTACATGTAAGCAATGAGGGTCGTTGACCTTGACACTGAAGAAGAAATAAAAAGTAGGCTTAAAGTTCCAGAAGAAATATTTCGGTATACCCACACTAATTATATACAGCTTGTTACTGTAGCTGATAAATATGTATCAAGAAGAGGCTTTGGAAACAGCGTTTTAAGTGCATTTTTTTCAGGCTGGTGAAAACAGTATCAGTATTTCACCTATATCTACCGGACAAGACGAAACAAAAAATCCAAGCCCTTCAACTGGGGACAGCTTGAGCTCAACAGGAACACAGAGAAGGGACAGAACTATGCTTTTGCAGAGGAACAACAGGAGGGAATAAAACCAAACACCACAAACACTGCTGACCTGGAGCCAATTCCTCTCTCCACAAAACAAATGAACACACAAACCTAAAATCCAGTACTATCCTGTTTTCAGCTGGCAAGGACAAACACTGTGTTCCTCACCAGGACACACTGTGCCTATCACAGAAATCAACAGCTAGGATGTTATTATGGGGGTTTTTTGTTCTTCCTGTGACAAACCCTTATCTCTAACTGGAGAAAGAGTTCTCAGTGCCACATGAATGAGGGATTAGCCATCAGGCAGTAATGGCTTTTTGCAGCTACAAACGGAAGCTGCACCTCAAAAAATGACCAGAAGGTAAAAGGTCTCATATACTATATTAATTCCCTAAACAGTAAAAGGAAATTTTGTGGTATACATAACTATTATGAAAAATGAAGTTTAAAAATGCATATACCTGCCCAGGCAGGCACACAATACAGAATTTTTACATGCCCATGAGTCGTCATCTCCGATCAAGAACCACAGTCCAGCCAGTTCAAAGCTTGCTGCATGTCAGGGCAAATTAGATGATTTCTGTGGAGCATCCAGTACATCATGAGACATCTCTAGAGGAAAAAAAAAATCCACAACCCAGGCACTCCTCAGTTGAGCCAGGCATGCAAGCTCACAGCAACTTTGCAGCTTGAAATTATGTAAGAAAAAATATGGCTTCTGTTAAGAAGAAAGAGGGGGAGGAGGAAGGAGAAGGAATTAAGCCTTTTTTCTTATTAAAAGGCTTGAAATGCAATAATTGAGAAGGAAAAGAAAAGCCAGCCCTTCTCGTAAGATAGCCTAGTTATTGCAAGTCTTCTCAAACCAGAGGTTTAGAGTTTTCTCTCAGCTCCCATGTTTCTTTCTCCCATCTCTCACTCTTCTGTGGCCTCTTGGAGACTGGCACAGATTCAGTGGCCTCTCGACGTTTCCTGGCTCTGTGGCTGTTCCTCACTGTCACTGCTCTCTGTGCAGGTCATCATCTTGTATCTCCACTGGTCAACACCTACCAGGGCAACCTTCTCTCCGCATTTGTCAGGGTTCAACTGCCAGTTTTAGAGCATATGAGATGTATATTTACTATTTTTATTAAGAACAAAACAAAATTCAGCCATTATTTCATATTTATTTACAATGGGACTGGAATGCAAATGGGTAAGCCAGGAAATCTCCATTTGAGTCAAGGTGTTTAATAGTAAACTGCAACTGGAATCATTCTTGGTGCAGCAGAATGTATGGGCAAACCACCAGCTAACCTCAAAAACAAACAAACAAAAACCTACCCCTCACCATCCCAGGATCAGGAGATTCTGTGACAGGAAAGCAAATACCTCTTACAGTGGTTGAAGTACTCAGGGTGAGCCTGATGGTACACATCTATTTAAAAACATTAAACTAGTTATTTACAAGCTACTTCTGAGTCACCCCGGTCTCTTGGGAACATGCATTATATGTTCAAGAAATTTGAGTAGCTCTTTTATTTATGTTTCTTTAAAATGACTGGCAGATGGGGAAAAAACCTTCAGAGAAGTGGCCCCAGGCTGTCATGAAACATGTATTTAACACACCCACAGTAAACTACTAAACACACTTCAGAAGGTACAGCCACTGTAAATATGGAGTAGTTCCTTTCTAAAGTCTGATCTCTGGACTACTTAATTCAGCACAAATTTGAGATGTTCTGTAGAGTCTGACCAATTTACAGAGTAATTATTAGCCATATTTTCCATTAACATGATGACAGTATATTCTATAAGGGCAGAGCCATAATTTTAAGCATGTTTTCAAAATGAGCCCATGCAATGGCTTTATTTGAGTCACAATAGTAATACCTTTTTCCTGCTACCTGTGGAAGGACCACTATAGGCTGAAATACAAATCTCAGATTCCCCAAAGTCAGACTCTTACACAAGTGGATTCCACACACACACAGGGAAGTTTTATCTACCTGAAACAATTTCCAAGAGTAAGTCTAAATCTGGAATATCCCAAGAGAAGCACAGACTTCAATCATCCAAATCCCAGCAGACACACAGACTCCAGCCTAAGGTCTGGAACACATTTAATCAATTCACTGTGCTAACTCTCTACAGTTTCATAAAATAGCCAATACTGCAATAACAGGGCCAGAAATTAATTGTACACTGGTTGGTGAATTACACAGAAATAACAGGCAGCACTGGTATTTATTGCAGCAGGGTGATGTAGTTGCTGCTGAGGCACAATTGCACCACAGTAAAAATAGGTGAGAGACAGTGTGAGTGTGCACACATGGGTATGTGTGTGAATGTGCCTGTTAAGCACTGCCTTCAGAAAAGCCTGTTTTTACTGATAACAGTGCTATCTATATATCTACATACACATATTTATAAATATCAATTCTGCTTCTAAACAAGCATGTAAACAGCACAAAGAGGGACAAAATAGAAATTTAAACTATTAGGCAATAAGAAAATGAAAGGAAGGGAAAATTAGGTTGAATAAAAAATGGTGATGGAGGGTATCAGAAATACTAGATAATGAGGAAAGCTCTCAAAAGTGAAACAAAAGCACCTTGTTTTGCTCTTTTGGGACTAGACTTGACAAATGCTCTGGTGTTAAGTTCTAACAAAGACACAAGATCACATTCTAGGTCTTTTTGTTCTGCTTTTAACAAGTCTTCATAGTGATACACTGATGAGACCAGATACCAGATTGTTATCTAAATTCAGCTGCTAAATTCAGTGTTAAGACACTAAGTTCAAACCACACATTGCCACATTTATTTCACAAGTCGAGCCCGAGATGGATTCCTCCAAGATGGAGCAGCCCATAAGCACCATTCCCTCCCCTCTGCAAAGGTATTCTAAATGCCAGGGAAATAAAATCACGGTAAGTCCCTGACAGTTCACCCTTCAGCACAGACTGCAAACGCATCTCTGCACTAATCGTGCAGCCCGAGAAGGAAGCAAACACTTAACTGCTGTTTGCATAGAGGCTGCACGTGATTTGATGTAATGTGCTGTACATCAGTCAACATATACTGAAGAGAGAACATACACACTGCAGAGATGGAAAAGAGGCAGTGCTGACACCTAACACATTTTGGTTACCTTATTATAGATGTTCTTTGAGTTCATCAAATTACCAATCAATTTATCTGATCTCTAAAAGCTGCTGCACTGAGGTGTATTAACTACTAAACTTCACACACTTCCAGTAAAAAAGCCATTAAAATGCTGAACTGAACACAGGATACTGAAGTCAGTTTGTGTGTTGGCCAACAGCAACAAGGAAGGAACGTCTCCCTGCAGACAGGGAAACTACAGAGGAGCATTAGCTGTTACAAAGGGGAATTACAGAGGAGAATTAGCTGTTCAGCCCCAAAGGATACCAGCAGAAAGCAGAAATCAGTGATGCTGTCCCTCCCTCCTCTGCCCCCAGCATGACATTTAAAGTCTGAGAATAACCTAAAAGAGGAAGAGGATGGGAGGTTGGAACCAGTTCAGATGACAATTTCAGGTTTGTTCCCTTTTCATTTTGTTCCCATTCAGAAATTTAACACGCACACAGGACAGGATCTTCCATTCTCTAAATACCAAAGGCTGTGCCCTGAGAGACTGGTAAAAGCCACTGCCACTTGAAAGGCAGTGTCCACACAGGCAGTCCAAGCAACTGGGAAGTGATCAGATGATTAGGATGGATCTTCTCAGTCTATTTCAG
>WEIV01003858.1:216574-254013 GCA_013390005.1 Calyptomena viridis
CAACAGGAATAGATATGCCAACAGTTTCCTACCATCTTTATAATCTGCAATTTCCCATGTTCCATACTCACCATCATGCTACATGTTTGCAGTAAAGCTGATTGATTTCTCTCTTTCTTTACAACCCACCTTTTTCATTGTTTGCATTTCTTTTTAGTCACATAACACAACTACAAGTCGAATGCATCCAACTCCCTGTCAGGAGGTCTAATTGCTTCAAATTGGAGAAGATTATTCTCCACATTTATTAAAAAATAAAGACTACTTATAACATTATTTCATTTTGCCAGGAAGTGAAGAACACATTAGTTCATAAGGAACAGCATAGCTGCTCCTATTTTTATGGCATCAATTTTTAAAAACTCATCATGGTAAACAATTAAACAGAAGCAAATCCCACGTTTAGGGGAGAGATTCAAATCCCTAAATGGATTTTCAAAGGTCATTTCAGGCTTAAAAGATGTTTGACAGTATCTTTTTAAATCACGTTCATTTCAAAGGCTTATCCAGCAAGAAGCAGGCAGTGCACTGCAGCACCACTCTTTGAACTGTGGGGCTCCCCAGAGAAAAATTAATATTACAACTTTAATTCATATTTATAGCAAGATTTATGTTGTGGTGGTTTGCTGGGATTTTTTTTTAAACAAAAGGAATAAAAAACAGGGCACTTGTTTTGTTTCAATTTAGTTTTCACCCAAACGCCGTGGTGAAAAAGAAAATAGAGTTTGAACTACTAGAAATCTTTTTAAAAAATCATCACATTAAAAACCCTTTATCTTTCAAATGCAAGTTGCTCAAAAGATGTGTACAACTTTTCAACACTTGCATAAGGGTTGGGGGGCAGATAAGATACTGGGAGTTGACAGTTCCAGATTTCAGCACACAACCCTTCTTAGTTCTCTGCTCTGGATTCACACAGATGCACATCCAACCCCATTAGTGTGCAGAGGCCACAAATAAAGGCATTTTAGCTTTACCTTCCTCTCAATGCGGGCCAACTGTTCTTTATAGAAGGCCTCTTGTCGCTTCAACTCTGCCTCCCTGCTTTGCAGGTCCGCAGCCTGGGAAGAAAAACAAAACAGCCGTCAGCAGAAGAAATTAAAAATAAACAATGTGAGTGCAAGGAAAGCACATGGGATGCAGATTGGAAGGAACTAACTTGGTGCAAGTACAAACCTTGAGTATTGCAGCTTGTTTTGGGTTATCCCCAGGAGTTTGAAATGCTTTTATTAGTATCATACTCAAACTTGTAGCCTTGATTTTACTACTTCTTACTAATTGAAAACATATAATCATATAAAGGCGAAACCTTCCTATTGCCTTTTTTGGAACTCCACCTTATCTATGTCTTTGTTCTTCAGTCATTACTCCAATGTTCTTCACCTTACCTTAAAAAGATAAACTCAAATCCTCCACTTTATAAACTCTTGCCCCTTGGAGCGTTAGAAAACTTTGATAGGTTTAATACTTCCCTACAAGAGACATACATAGGACTACGCTGATAATTAAGTACTCTCTCCACATGTTCTCTGTGCATTCCCCATCACCCTCAGAGTTCCTCTGGTGGGTGCTGCAGACTCAGAGGGAAGATGGGTGTCAGAACACATCCAGAACAGCAAACTTGGTGTACAAGCACATGCTTCAGAATAACCTGATCATCAATTAAACAGTGCTTAATTAATAAAAGTCTGTGTGGGTACAGCAACAAGCTGTAGCCTTCTAATTCTTTACAGCCAGCAGCACTTCATTGCGTTCCCAAAACTAACTAGCATTAAGGAAACATGTCACTGATGGAACTGAACTAAACTTTTAAAGTCTAAAAATAACAAGCAACAACAGCAAGAGAAATTACACTTGTTCTTCATCCCCCCCATCATACCCAAAAATCTCTTGGGCCACGTAAGTTATCAGCAGGCAGAAGACCTTTCAGAAACAGAATGAATAGCCTGTTTAACATGGACACAAACCCTGCCAATCCATAGCATCCCAGCAGCATTGCTCTTAACTTCTAATGACGATGGTAAAACCACAGAAAATGCTGGTCCAGTATGATTAAGCAGCTGGGACAGAAACATCCCTGTGGGCTCAGACCTGTCATTTTACAGCCAAAAGCCAATGCTAACAAGAAAAATTACATCTGAAAGCACGTTGCTGTGCACGTCCTCCTTTCTGCTCCCCTGCTGATGGAAATACAGTGGTATAATAGGGCTTAGAAGAGATTTTAATCTAGGCAGTGAGGGTGGTTGATAAGCAAGCAAGAAAAGGAGTAGATGAAACAGGAGGGTTGTAGTGGTGGCATGTGTATGTGTGTTTGCTTGTTTTTAAAGAAAAAGAAATATTTTTGTTTCCATGTTTGCCATCCCAGACAACAGGACCCAGGGTAAGGCAAAAGCAGTACAGATTCACATCTTTATCCTCTTGCTCTCAAAGACATTTGTTTAAAAGCAAAATCTCTGGCTTCGCTGTAACCAGAGCTACTACATAACTTCCCACCTGCAAACCAGATGGAATAGGTTTTGGATTGGGAGAGGGGTGAGAATGAGCTGCCCCATACGTGTAGCCTGACAAAAGAGGTATCACAGCAACAATAGGGGCACTGATGGGTACTTTGTAAGTGCTAAAATTATTACCATTTTCAAGTAAGAGAACTATAGCTGCCCCTCTGAAAGGGAACACAAACCAAATACCTAAACTCTGGAGTAGGGTGATGATCTACCTTATGATGACTCATGGACTCCCAAGCAGACCTGACTGGAGCTGGGATGCCCACAGTGAATAATGCCTCCACATCAACACACCCTGCAGCAGACAGACATTCTGTTAGTCACTTTCCTTGGGTCTTGCAAAATTTGTGTCAAAGAACCAAAACCAGATTTCCCAACTGCAGCATCAGAATTCTCCCCATTCTTCCCATGAAGTAATTTCTCCCATATTATCCCTCGTTATGTTCCACTTTTTGCCCATAGTGTGTGATGAACCAGAGATTGCAAAGAAAACCTGTACTTGCAACACAAACACATTTTCAATGCCTTGCTTGTTTTCAAGAGCTGCTGATGTTTCAGTGCATTGAAATATACTGAGCAATATTCCTTTTGTGACAGATCTGCTTCAAAAGTTGCTTTTTGTTTCCCTCTATCCCCAGCTGTTATTACTAGAAACTTTAGTACACTTTAGGATGGTGTTTGAAATGTGAACAGTATAGTCAGAGCACATGTCATTTGAAATATTCACTGTTCCAAACTGGGTTAGGCAACCAGGGACACTTTGAATGAATACAGGGTATTTATTAACAGTTCCTCTAGTCCCGCTGCTTATTCCCTACCTGAATTCAGAAGCCTGTGATGTCCAGGACAAAACTGGCTGCTATGGGAATGATCACAATTTCACAGGGGATTGAGATTGCAGATGCCAAACAAAGCATCAGACACACTTTTCACAAAAAGGCCTTTAGAACTCAAGAAGGAAGAAGAAGTGAAGACTTCCATAACAACATACTGGTTTGAAAATCAGGTATCAGAAAGCTGCATTTCAACTTCCACTCTGCAGAAACTACATCAGAGCTTCAACATATTATGCAAGAGCTGACCAAAGCCCAGAGATGACATCCAAGATATGCAGAACATAGTAGAGAGTGTGATGTCCAAGAAGTATGAACACAGGAACAAAACAGAGAGAGGGTAAGAATATACCCAGCCACAGAACACAGGAATGCACCCAGAACTTAGAAAAGTACTGTGGGACATATTTGCAATTGGCCATTGCCTTTTGTACAAAAGCTAAGTGTAAGATATACTCAAGAAATGGTCAAGAATCACCTGTGAAGGTGTTAGAATTACAAGCATTACATTCTGACAAAAGGATAGTGAAGGCATACTACTAACACGCTACTACAGCTTTCATGGGCATGGATCCATGGACTGGTTGGGGGCTTTTTCAAATTTTTCCTCTGCTTTGTCTTTACTTCTCCTATAGCCCAAAATTTTTCAGGTTCTCAGTGACAAAGAGCCAGGGCAGAGTCATGTCCCATACGCTGCATACTTCTCTCCCTTTATCAAGTAACTTATTTAGACTCAAACTGCCATGCATTTCATATTGGCTCAACTGAGGAATTCAAGCACTGGCCTGCTAGCTGACAGACAGGCCAAAAGAAATATTTTACAAGCCTCCTAATTGAGGAAATGAATTATTGGTTCATTCTCTATGAACAAAGCCAGACACTCTTAGCTTTGTCCTGAACTGACACCAACATGCCACACATCAGACTGTGCAACTGATCTTCTAGAGCTGGGCTTCACTCTAGCTACAACCATTCCCAGATTAGCTTTGGCTTTGCCCTCTACAAAATAACACCAGATTTTTATTATTTTTAATCACAGTCCTGCCTCATCACCTTGTTAAACACAAAAACTAGGAAGGAAATGTGTTGGAAAAAAAGGGCTTCTTGACAGGGTCAGATGACAGTAGGGAATGTGGCACCCAGAAGTAAAGTGCAGCAATAGCACAGCCCACAGCTGACAGCTACCATCAGGCTGACTCTCTCCTCAGTACTGTTGGGATTCTGGGATCTGGGGAGAGGGCACAGAAAAGACTCTACCGGAAGACAAAAAAGAAACCAGCGCTCTCTGCAGAGGGCAACTCCAGATAGAAGGAAAGATCCAAACCTCAACCTATAAAGAACTTCCTCAAAAGCAACTCACAGCATTTGGCAATATTACTGCAAAAATATTTATCTTCTTGGCAAAACACTTCCACCACTCACAGACAGGCTAGTGGGATGATGCCTAGATAATCAGTAGGAGGGAAATAAGCTAAGGCTAAATGAAAGGTCCTTAAGCCTAGCCTCTGCATCACCCTGTCTTTGCTGAGAGGAGTTACCAGCTTTCCCCAGAAACACCCAGTAACATCTCTGCAGCAGCAAAGCAGAAATGTTTTGGCTGGGCACCTCCCTTTGCCACACTTCACAACTGCAAATTCTAATAGCTCCTGCTCTCCCAAGTCTCTTCCAGTCCTGGTAGCAGTCCAGGTGGCAGGGATAAAAAACAAATGCTATTAAAGACCTCAAGATGAGAACAAGGAATTGACAGCAATTCACTAAAGAACAAAGCTAACTCCAAAATTAGCTAGCTGGCATGTTCCTGACCAAGTCTAAAGGGAATAGCAGAGCTGAAAGAGCAACACTGAAATAGTAAGAGGCAGTTTGTGTACTTCATGCTCAAGACTGAAAGCAGAACTTTACAGGGAGGTTTGTAGAGGGCAAGAAACCATAGGGGAATCTTGACAACCTCCAGTGGCACCAGGAGAAATATCACCATTACCGTGGATCTGTCTGCAGTTACTATTCCAGACATACAAGGCCTGCAAAAACACTGGCTTTTGTCCTACCTCTTTCTATTGAAGGCAGGTGACTGGGTTTTGTTTTAGAAAACAGATGCAACCCATGGCCTTAAAAAACAGTACTGGTGTAACCTTCATTTCCTCCTGTTTCTGCTACTCCCTTAGCCAACAACACATCACCAGATCAAGTTTGGTTTCAGCAGCTGTAAGCGACACAAAAGGAACCAGCGAAAATCTTTATGGAGGAAATAATATGCAATTTTCTAGCTGAACACCTTTTAAAATGTAATGACAGAAAATAAAATCCTGCATCTGTGCTCAGCAATAACAATCTGTACGCGCACAGTAACAACATGACACTTGGAATAAGCAAGATCCAGACAAAAAAAGAGAGCTTACCCAGGCGTCCAAATCCACAGGCTTGGAATAAAGAGAGTGCAAAAGAGAAAGGAAGAGAAAGAGAAGAAAAAGAGAAATTGGTGATTTATGGAGGCCGCCTGCTGCTGTGCAATATAGCTTTTAGGATGACAAGTTTAGAAAAGTTCCTTAAAAATTGCAAGCATCTCATGCAATGCAGTGCTGTCCCCTGTTGGGAACTGCACTGTTTAGGCAAAACAAAAGCACACACCCCCAAAACCAAAACAAAGCCCCCACAGCCTGCTGCAGGATCCCCATGTAGGGTGGGAGCTAAGCAAAGGCAGCTGGAAAACAGCCAGTTCCAGGGAGCCTTCCAAGGTGCTGCCCAATGACAGATGTCAATATCCACATGTAACATGACAATGCTGAGCAGACTCAAAAGGAGGTGGTTAACAACTGTGCTGCTTCCAATTACGTGCAAAGAATAAGTGTCCTCTTGCAAGTGCATTTTTAAATGCACAAGCTGACCTACATAGCAAGTCATCTTCTTCCATGGACATTTCGAAGAATGCTTCACAACAGAAAGCCAGCTGGCCTGATGAGATTTCCAACCAGATCCCCCTCCACAGGCAACTGAACACATCTTCAGTGCACAGTCCAAACCTCTGTCAAATCCAAGCTGCCTCCACCTGCTCCTTCTTTGTCCACAAGGCCATTTAAGTGTAGAGACAAGCAGAAAAAGCACGCTGTAGTATTGACACTTCTTATTACTACTTTTTACTTACACAGTAACCCAGCAGCAGCAATGCAAGTACAACATGATAAACACTTCAGGCCCATGACCACCTCCTTCTGAAGCCACGGCATTTATGAGGCAGGCACAGGCCTCATTTGCTGTCAAAGGCTGCAAGCCTTCCTTGCCTCTCAGGATTA
Organism: Calyptomena viridis; assembly: GCA_013390005.1. NCBI lineage: Eukaryota > Metazoa > Chordata > Aves > Passeriformes > Eurylaimidae > Calyptomena > Calyptomena viridis. Next base: position 223,199 of record WEIV01003858.1, read on the forward strand.
TCTTCAATCAGCAGCACATTTGCTAAGCAGGAACTTCAGAAAGGCTGGTCTTCTTTTATCATGATTATTTATTTGAGGGAAGCTCTCAGGGCACACTGAACTTTCCTCTTGGTCATAGTTCAGTGCCGGAGGGAGCAGACGGTGGAGGGTAATATGTCTATGGGATGTCATCATTTTAATGGCAAAGAGCAACTACTTCAGGTAACTGAGGGATGATCTGTCATCAGCTACGTGTGTTGCCCATCTTCATCCTTTGCAACAGCTCAGAGGGCTGGAACTCAACATCTACAGGTCAGCTGGGGAAGCCAATTCCTCCCTTTCTGCAGACAGGTTTGATATAGCAGCATCAGGTCCATGGCCAAACAAACCAATACACAACAGGTGTTCACTGGTAAACACTGAATGATTTTGACAAAAGCCTGATTTGAAGAACATTTTTCTTCCTGACTACTTTTACAGTCAGGACAGATGTGCTTAGTTTGGTTTTTACATTTTAGCAATTGCAAAGCTGTCCATCCTCAGCAGATGGACAGGAGGAACACAGCACTCTTTATGGTGCCTGTTATTATTTCAGCAGGTAGGTCATGCACACCATTAACTCTTTACTGGATGTACATCTGTCATCCCTGGGTGCCCAAACCATGAACTGACACATTCCTGGTGGATAAACACTTGCATGACAAAATGAACTCAAGGTACTAACTCAGTCATATTGGAAAGCCACTGAGAAGAGAGCAAAGAGAAGGAACCAGGTATCCCACAAGATACAATGCACAGCCACAGAATTGGGGTTTTAGAGGAATACAACAGTGTTACTAACCACAGGGTATCTCGTCTGCAGGTGCTTTAATTTTGTCATCTTTCAGGAAGGGGGAAAATTATTACTCCGAGAATATACATACACACTCCACTGACTGGAAATAGGAAAATTAAAACGTGTAGATGCAGTAGGACATATTGCTATGTTGAGAAAAAAATAACTACATTTGGAGAAAAGCACAGACTAAATAAAATACAGTAATAAAATAATACAAAAATGAAAACTCTAGAGGGCTACTGGTTTAAGTTTTGCTACCTTCTAAGCATGTGCAGAGATCTCTTTGTAGACCTGCATTTACCAGCTTTGACTCAAGACACAGCCTGTCCACTAATATTTTTTATGAAATCTGTTTAAGAAATGAGCAATATCTGGTTTCCCTGCTTCCTTGAGCAATCAAAACATAGTTCTGGGATTGGCAGGGAGGGAGGAAGGGATCAGCATGATAAAACAGCAGCCTTAGGAAGGGCAATGCCTTTGTAGCCTGACTGGAACCAGCTTCCACCTAATGTCCATTACCTTGCCATAGTTAATAACTGTCACAGAACTCATTTCATTGCAGCAGGACCAATGACTCAGGAATCCAGACTACCAGCCTGGTAAAGATGTCCTACATAGCAACTCAACACAGAGTATTTTTAGGGGCACTGCCAACTTTGAGAGTGGAAGATAGAGTAGGAGATGCGAGAAATGAGAGGGAGCAGGTGCCCCAAACCCAAGACAGCTGTTGGCAACAACTTTTGCAGTCACGTCAGTATCTGAAGAGCTCTGCAGCACATATTCTAACATCTTGATGACCAGATCTCATCACTGAATGAGCAAAGAGTCATTTCTCCTTCAAGCAATAATCCACCCCTAAACTTTTCCACAATGACAGGAATTAAAGCACTTCAAGAATATACCCAGACATTCAGTATCCACTCCAGACCCTTAAATTCTTCCAGTTTAGTAAAAAACTGAAGCAGTATCAATATTAGATGATTAGATGATTAGAATATTAGATGATTAGAGAGTCTGAGATGTAATCAGCTGACAAGGGAGAGGAAGCAGGATGAGACACTGAACAGTGATCAATTTTGAGGAAAGGCTGTGATGAAATTGCTCAACTCCAACATATACAAAGCATACCCAATTTTATAAACACGAAGATGGGAAGCAGTTGAAAAACCCTTTGCCCTTTTATGATTCAGGGACAACTGCAGTTCTAATAGTTACAGCACTGACAGTTGATGGTTTTCATTTAAAACAAAATAGAGAAACCCATTTTACAAAATCCAAAGTAAACCATCTGCTTTCATTGCTTGCTTTAATACTTCAGTCCATTTCCACATTCTCCTTTTCCCATCACCACTTGTACACATGGATACATAGTTTTCATTTTGTACACTGCCAACAGACAAGGCATTCAATGTCTACAGAAATCTTGCAGGCTCTAGAGATATATGCTCAAGATGCTTTATTTCTAATAGCAGGTGAGCCAACAACTCCCTCTAAATTTTTACCTCCTTGCTTAAATTCCTACTCTGCCTGTTAAACTTACAAATCCCCAAGTCCCTGACCAATTTAGCACAAAAAAATAAAACAAACCCACACTCAAGTGCGGAGATCATAAAATCCTGTATTAATTATGACTTTCCATCCTAGAACATATTTCAGACCCTACTGAGTCAATGAGGTATTTCTCATAAAGCTAGAAACAAAGGCCACTCAACTCTTCTTGGATTATTTCTAGCTCATAATCATTAATACAGACTCCCATTACACCAGCCTAAGGGTGGCATATGGCTTTCTAGGGATAGGACAGACGGGGGAAAATAACAGTTATGCATGCCTACATCCCAATCCCATTGCTGTGCATGCATATGGGGACAGAGCTTCCTCTTGCCAGATTCTTAAATACCAAATGTATTAGCTTCCGAGTCAAACATGGTACTTGAAACACAACCACTGTTCTGAAAAAAAAAAAACAAAAAAAAAATCAAGATGACATGCATATTCAACCCCATGTGCCTTCAAGCAGTAAAAGTTATGAACCCCCTGAGTTCAGAAGGAATCCCCTTCCCACATTTCCTCCCAGACACTACAGGCAATTTTTACCTGCCTTTGAACAAAATAGGTATTTGTAGGCACCAGTCAATGGATGCAGGTTAGTACAGTATAATGAATACTCATTTCCTGCCACGAGATTAGAAATCTAATTTTTCTTATTTAAAAATATCTCAAATATTATACAGTTTAAGAGAAATGCAGTTGATCTTGGGACTACTTTTTAATACAGGCAAGGACTGTCTTACATACTTAAGAAAATTCTTGAAAGCCTTCTGCCAGGCTCGTGCATCCTCTGTCCTTATGAATCCTTCTGCAGGTGGAGAGTCAGGTGCACTTTCAAACATCACTTTTTTACCCCCTTTGACAGACTTGTAAATTTTCCTGTTCTCCCATCCCAGACATATACAAAGTAGACTTTACACAGCCTGACGGGGTCAGTGTCCTTCTGGGGGCAGAACCCAAGCTATCAGTTTGACAAGATGTATATGAGGAAGACATACAGTGATTAACATCTAATATAAACCACATGGATTCCAAAGCCTTACTGAAAGGACCACAAAAAGCATAGGGGACTCAAAATAAATGGTCTGGGCTAGTACACGTGCAACAATCACGCTTGCAGTAAGGTGTTAGAATTAGAAACACAGAAGTGAGGAACTTGACCACAACCTCCCTCATTTCTATGACCAGTTAAGACACATAGGCAGTCAGCACTAAGTTTTCCTATAACCAATTCTGAAGACACACCTTGGTCTTCACCTACAGCATCCCCTATGTCGTAGGCCACAGCCAGTGTTATGAAAAGGCTGCCAATTAAGTTGTGGTTTTGAGCTAGAGACAAAGTGTCCACTAGAGACTCTGATTCTTGCTTCCAAAGCACTTGCAAACCACTGTGTGTTTTAGAAACAAAATATACTGGCTCTCAAATACACGCACTCTGGGCTCCTCTCAAGGCTGCAATCAAAGAAAATGCTGTAAGGTTGCATCTTTTAATGAAGTCCGAGAAGATCATGATGAAATCATCTGCAAAAAGAGCAGTGTAGATTCAGCAACAACACGAATTTCAAGCTATTGTAAAACCACATTCTTCATTTTTACATTGCAATCTCCAGGGCATGATCATATCAAGAGCAATTTGCAAACCTATGTCACTGCCAGCAAAATTTTGATTTCCATTTGATAGGACACTTTGCAAAGAGCAGTTTTTACATTGTGGAAGTGCTTAGTGTTTGTAAGAACTACAAGAATTGTAAGCTGATTCAATGACCATTTACAGGACAGTGCAACACATCCTTGCTCAAGGCAGATAGCTTGGAAAAGTCAGAGATGGGTGGAGATCATTCCCTCTTTCTATGAAGGAGCAGTATCTGGTAGTCTTATCAACAGGGATTACAAACCAGGTCTTGATGCTGTCAAGGAGGGAATAGACTGGGTGCAGCAGGAAGAGTTAAACAGTTTGAGGAACTTTACTTAGGAAAAGAAAACATGTTGCTCTCAGTGAAGCTTCTGAAGCTCAAAAAATTATGCCACGTGCTAAGGAACCAGAGAAGTATTTACTGCCTGCACTTTTTAATCAAAAGCAATAAGCTTGAAATTTAACTTTAAAATAGTGTATGCTCTAAATATAGCTCTCTTAGGTCATCTGACTACTAAGACTCATGCTTCATGAGTTTGCAAATTGAAAGAGTCAATCTAGCACAGAGTATCACAGAACCTTAAAGACAGATTGCTATATTTATTGTAGTAGATACTATTTACAAACATATCTCCACTCTGTTTGCTCTGTAATTATAGTTAGGGCACATACAATCATTTACTTTCTATAAACTCCTTTTGTCTGCCACACCTCCAAAGTCAATGAATGTAATTTTAAGAACCTGTTGATTGATTTATTGATCAGGTCAGTTGACCAGTGCAATAGACTGGAAATAACCAGACAGGCTCAGTGATCTGATAAATATTCCTGGAGACCAGTCACTATAGGCACTGAAAGTCATCAGAAAATAAACACTTGAAGTCAGGTTCAGGCTTTTTTTAGAATCTGTATTAACAGCTGGGCCTAAAGCTTCATTCCATACCCAGGTCTGCTTGGTCAAAGGCACTCCACAACCAAATGCTTGAGGTAACTCTGTAGAATCCAGTGTTAGCTATCAAATTCACCAGAAGCAGTTGGCAAAAGTTCAGCTCCTATTACCAGAAACAATGTGAGAAGAAAGGGAGGGTGGGTGACCTCATACATAGTTTGAGTCAGGGAGCAGATACTTCTATCTGACCAAGGGCATGGGATGGAAAAAACCCAAGTGGAGCATCATCATCCACAGACAACTTCCAGTGCTTGGGGCTCTTTTCTGGTGATTCCATGGTGAGACTTCACCAAAGCTTTCACAGAGCTCCAACTGCAAGAAGCAGATTATGCCCCTGGCCAGCACTGAAAACCATAGACTCATCTATCAAGTATTCAGTGAGATGGCCTATTTTTTTCCTGTGGATTTAATTGCAATTTAATGAGGTTTTCAATGAAACATGTTGGCAGCTTATCATAAAACTAAGCTGAACATAACTTCTACTCCTTTTACACTGTCCATTCAGTGGTGTGAAGAACTGTCAGACTCAAGCAAGAGGTAACTTAAGCTCCAACTCTTTTGGATTGGTGTGGTTTCCTAAGTGGCAGAAGAAAGAGGCACTAACAGATCAGGAGGTAAAGGAAAAGCTTGCATTTCTACTATTATTTGTACAATATTTTAGATAATCTTTTGGCACTATGGTTTTGGGGAGTTTACATTTATCCCCAGAACAAAGGAATTAAATGTCCATGGATGTCAATAGCTTCTTCCACAAGAATAAAATTATAGTAGGAAAAACACACATTCAGGTTCAGACAAAATAAATTAGCCAGATCAAATTCACAATCTCTCATAACCTCTCAACATTTCTGAAAATGCCACAAATCAACCTTTAAAATAAACACCTTTAAATGCTTATTTATCTCATATTATCCTTCCTGCCTGTCATATATTGCATACATATAAAAATCAAAAGAAAAATCCACTCAAAGAAACCAATACTCCAGTGTTCCCTTTTCCATTTAATGTTGGTCATACACAAATACCCACAAAGATCTTAAAACATCTTAAAAGATCAAGCTATCCTTCTCATTAGTACCACCATCACGTTATTCTGAACTGTGGTCATATAACCTTTTGCACCTTTTCACTCTACTGAATCAATCTCCCTTGGCAACTTTTGGTGTGGCACTCTGCTCTCCCTGCCTCCGGCTCTTCTTCCCTTACTAATTCTGTGTTCAGAGCTGTGAAGCACAAAATTAGACGTTTCAAATTAAGCAAGGAGAGAGAATGAGAGAACCTTATTAAATCAACATTAGCATCAAAGTGTCTTTAAAAAAGAAACTCAATTGCAAAATATTAATTGTCTCTGTAAAGCTCTTTACACTGACAGAAATGAGACAGTCAGCAGCTGGTGTTCCTCCATCCCCACCTCTCTCCTCTGGTCACAATGCCTGAGGAGTAACACAGGATCCTTTTCAGACCACAACTCCCAAGGAAGCTAAGCCTACCTTGAACTCACAAGTACTGGAATTGCCAAGTAAAAGGAACAAGGTCTACTAACACAATGTTGAAGAAGAAACAGGCACACACCAAACAGGATACTAACACACAAAAACAGACTCCCTTCTCCTCCCAAGCCTTCCAACAATACTGGCTGTTCTCTTAAGTCACATTACAAATTACAGTCAATTCTTACAAGGAAAAGAGCCATTGCAAGTTCTTGTTTCCATTCTTAGTCCCCAAAAATCAGAATTACTGACATGATGGTGATAATCATCACACTGTTCCAAAACACCTTAACTTTCTGAAAGCAAACCTCCAGCTGCTGGACTGATTTAAACCCCTCTTCAAGATAAATCACCAGAGTATCATACCATTCCCCCTTGCTGTATAATTAGACAGGTTGTTGAAGACAGAAATCACCTCTGAGCCTGCACAGTCTTTAAACATGACTGTCCCTTGGCATTTCTTGAGTAATAGTTGATATTTGCACCTTGTGTCAACAGGAGTGTACACACCTTAGACCATTGTGCAGCAGGCTTCAAACTTGTCTGTCAGGTGCCACCTAAACCCCAGAGTATCCTGTAGAGTGGGTTTGCAATGTGTGCTGCTACAGAGTCCTACAGAGATAAATCCCACTAAACAGTTTAAGTGCAAAAAATACGTATTTCAAAACTACTTCAACTAAGTAAAATCAACATTTAGGATACCCACTTAGCTAGAGAATATTAACCTAAGGCCAAAGCACATGAAACTAAAGCTCAATTCCTGATGACAAAACAAAGCTTTCAAAGCATATTTGGGGAAAACAGACACTACCCAAACAGAAATGGAGGCTAAAGCTTTTGATGACTCTAGTTCTACAACACAATGGAAATTTATGTATCAGCCAGACACTACTAAAAACTTTGCATTTTGCAGACAGGTTTCTAAATGCAGACTCTCCATACCAATAAATGGCACTCTGGGAAGCCAGGAGTGCTGGCAGTTCCAATACCTCTTCAGAGCTGTCATGAAAGTGACTGCTTCCTCTCCTCGTGTGGCAACCACGCTTAAATGCCATTAACTGGATAAAGTAGGTTCTACACCAAAGTTAAGACAAAGTGCACCAGGGAAACAGGAAGGAGGAGGAAGGTAAAAATAACACCCACAAGTACTGGCGACAAAAAGTTAGCTTGGTTGTTAAAGTGCTGCCTATTCAACACCCTTGCTTGATAAAATAAAATGCTTCATTTTCACCTCAAAGGGCAACAGTAGCAATACAAGACTGCTCGGAGCCTTCCAAAGTTAAAGGGTCAGACGAACACAAGCAATTTATCACTCAATTATAAAAGCTGAAAAATGGGGAAAACAGAAAAGCCAGAATGAAGCACTGAACCTGCTTCATGTCCTATGGTGGCTCTCAATGCTTACCCAGACTGGTAAAAAAGCCTTTACCAAAATACACCTAAGTGCCTGCTAGATGCCTTTCTTCCAGGAAAGGACCACACTATGCAAAAACTGAAAACGTTTTTTTTTCTGTTCTCTGCTGCATCCAATTTTCCTCTAGCCTTTCCCTGGCAGTCTGACACAGAACCACAAGTGGCCTCCCATTGCCTTCATGTCACATCTCTTGCTTTTATAGGGGTTATCACACAATGCTTTTAATTCACTAGGACAGCAACTATATTAATCAACTATAGTAATTAGTTTGCATTCACATGCCCAACACTTTCAGCTCTTTAATGTCTCCATCCTGAAAAATTTTCAGGAAGCAATCAACTTGTATGATCCACACAAAACGCAGAACTACTGGGGAGACAATTTTTGTGCAATTTCCACCAACTAATTCTGTTTTTTACAAATCATAAGTCAGCTTGAACACTCAGCATATACCAACCCCACAAACAAACAAGGAAATACAAGAGTATTTAAAGTCCCTTATAAATGAAAACTTGGAAAAGCTTTAAAAGAGTTTTAAAAATGCAAAAAAGCATAAAGAACTAAACTACCCAAGGGTTTTGAGGCATTTTGGTTTTGTTTTCTAAAAACACACTATTCACCTTCAAAGATCTCAGTGAATATCAACACATCATGACAACACTTTTTGAGATAACTACTGTTCCAAGAAAACTGAAGCACAAGCAAGATGCAATAATTTGTCCTGATTCATGCAGAAAATACTAGACAGGATCAGGACAGATAAGAGAGACTTAAACCACAGAAAAAAGCAAGATTTTCATCATCCATGTATTTGAGCAGATTACTGAAAGGAAAACAGTCACAGTGTGCTGATGCTTGCCTGTTAATATCCTTCCAAGAGGGCACAATCAGAAAATTATCTCAGAAGATCTAAGTATAATGGAATGAATGGTTACACACATTTGAGATGAAGAGAAAGAGCTGGAGCAGCAAAAAAAACCCACCAATCCCTATTTCATTCTGAAGTTTCCAAGGGACTCAGGAAGCAGCAGTGAACAGTGGAAAGCCATCCACCAAATCCAGGTAACTTATATTGCTTGCAGTGATTAACTCACCCTAGGTGTCAGCCTGCCACCTACTACTGTCAGAGTGGAAAATCCACTGTAAGCACTGAGAGGATTCTGAAGAAGGGAACAGAAACACTGGAAAAGAAGAGGCAAGACAGACAAAAAACAAAGCAAAGAGTCACAGCAGCCTTTTCTTTCAGTAGTAACTTCTGGCTGCAGCACTTAATCCTGTTTCAGAGACATCAGTAAAATGGACCCAACTCATCAGTGCTCACTTTTTCAAGCAGCAAATCCAGAATTAATATTCACGGGCTCTGTGACTGACATAATTGCAATTTAAAAAGGGTAATTAATCATCAGCCACACTGGCGGCTGACTTGCCAGGCTGGGATCCCTTCTCTCCACACCTGCCAACAAACTCGCAGGAGGCAAAAGCATCACATGTGCAGGGAGCCAGAAAGTGCCATTCTCCCCCTTACCCCCAGCCCCAGACTTCACAGTATATGCTATGGGTTTTGTTAATGTTTTTTCTCCCACACTTGACCCATCAGGATGATTCACCCACCCTTTTCCACAGCAGCCCTCCTATGATGCTCAACTTTCCTTCACCATGTGGATAAGGAGTGCTCTCTCCATGTTGTGTCTCACTCACGTCAGCCAAGAGAACTGAGGCAGTGGAGCTCCACCTCCATCACAAAGCTCTCCTCATCTCCTATTTTCCTTTGTATCTTTGCATAAACTAATTTCTTTTGAAGAGTGACATTTCATCCCATTCCTACTCGGAAAGTGAATTACAAAGGTAAGAGTACAGCTCCAAAGAATCAGCTAACATAGGTGCATGATGGAAACATCAAACCTGGCAAGTGGGTTTTATAAAATGAGTGAAAAAGCCACTAAATCAGTGTTTACTTCTGTGCTCCTATGGGAAAATTTTCAAAACCAAAAACCCAAGCAACTCTTCTGGGTATCAGTTCTGTCACTTTAAATTCTTTGCACCCATTGCTGAATGTAAAAGGTAGTTCAACCAGTAGCATTTAGACAAGAGACATTTGGAAATTTGTCAATGGTGTTCAGGTTCCCAAAAAGAAAGGTCCAAGATTAAATTACTGTATTGTGAATAAATAACCTCTTGTAGAAAGTACAGTTCTTCCTGAGAGGAAGAAAGCCATCAAAATGACCACCATATTATGCCAGTCTACTTATCTGGGAAGTACATAAACCACTATGGTGATACATACCACAGAAAACAAGTATAAGATTGATGGGAAGACTTAGAGCTTAGCAAGCTGAGAGGTCTTCAAGTGACATACTTAAGGCTATGTATGGGCCAAAGAAAATATACAGAGTCCTTCTAAGCCAAAGGAATCTTACTCAAACAGGTGCCACTGCTGCCAGCCAAGTGCAGTAGGGACTGAGGATACATGTAGTAACACAAGCTGTAAAGTCCTCCCTTCCTCATTCCTGCCAGTCAGCAAGCAAAAATTACCTCCATCATAACAATACAGAAAAATAATTCAATGCTTTTATATGTCAAAAAGTGCAATTTCAGTCCTAAGAATTCAGTCAGGATAGAAGCTGGAGCACAATTATGTATTGCACATCTTGGTCAGAGTTTCAAACAAAGGTAGTTGGCAGAACATCTCTGCCAGCAGATAACACCAATAAATAGCCTCATTTCCGTCTATTATGAGATAATACACAGATTTGGCTTCCTCATACTGTCCTCATTTCTACAGGTCCCTCTCAAGATTTGCTCTCTTTTTGACACATGCTCCAGGTGTTCTTCATCCACAAACTTCAGCGCATCATTGCAAGTTAAATGAGGTGTCTACAACCTACTTCTCTCAGCTCTGTGAAACTAAAGAATTGCAAAACGCCCTCTAGCTTTTTCTGCCTTCATTTTGCAAGGTTTTAGAAATCTTTTATAGAACATTTTATTGCCAAACAGACCTTTTATCTTCCAATGACACGAGAATCATGTTGCCCACACGCCCTCTGTTCAGTTAGGGCTGACCTTGTCCTCTCCTTTAACAAAATCACTCCTGAACAAACAAGTGTGTGGTGTTAAGAAATAGCAGATATTTCAGTCAAGTATGCATCTTCTCACAGTTTAGGAGTAAATACCCTGAATCTCTTATATTTCCTCATAATGACTGGCTGGATCAATAATTTTTACTAGGCTCTTCTGCATTCAGAGAGGGTGTTTACCTAAAAGTCAGTAACAAAGCAGGGAACAGGAAAGTAAAATAAATAAATAAATAAATACAAAGAAGCTTCCTCATACACAAACAGGGCTCCCATGCTGCTGCCCAGGACCACTGATGGTTCATTTCTTCCATTTCTCCAAAAGAAAAAGAAACACTTGTGCTTCCAAATTTTCCTAACACCTGTAAGCTTAATGCTTGCTCACATCTTTATCTTCAAGCCCATATTATGAAGTTTTGCTAAGCTTTTCCCTTCCCAATGTGTCTCACTCCACATGGATAAAAGCCACTAATAGAAGACAGACCAAAATCCTTGCCTCTTCTATTGCCTACATTTAGCAATCAGACACTGTCTGAGTATTGTGAGACCCAAAGCACTGCTGTGTATTACACACTTATCTCTGCAAAACCACCCTGCACAAGTGACAACTTCCAGGCAGGGGGGAGGGGGAGTTGTGCAGCTTTGCGATAATTAAAGCATAGAGGAGTGTCACTGCTGTAGATAATTATGCATTAGCAGTGAAATTACTTAATGGAATGAAATAAACTAAGCCAAATGCTTTGTTTTAAAGGGAATTTAGGGTCTGCAAAAGGTCTGACAGCCCAGGAGAATGAGAACGACAGTCCTCATCATTCACAAAAACCACACAACCCCACAGCAGCCTGGCAGGCTTTCACCTCCACCCAGGAAAAGGGGAGCAGAGGAGAAGCAAACCAAACTCCAGCCCCCCTGTCCAGTCAGTCAGGCTCTGATCCATCTGATGAGCACCCACACAGGGACCAGGCAGTCACTAAGTAGAGAGGAACAACTGACTAAGATAATTTCCTAAATTAACATACCAGCTCTGACGAAATGGATTAGTTCAACCCACAGGTCTTCCACAGCCCTCCCCCACAAGGAGCCATCAGAAAAAAAAATTAACCTGTGTCAGTACAGACAAGACTCCAACCAGCAACAGAAACAACAGGATAAACAGGTAAATGGTGCACAATGAAACCGCCTCCTCCCACCAAGACCACAAGGTCTTCCCCCATCCTCTCCTCTTGCCTCACCAATTGCCCACCTACACACACTCCCATCACTGCTCTCGTCTACATGGCTTCAATAGCATCTTCCTGCTTGTTAAAACAAGGACTCTCAAGGTCAGTCAGAATTTATAAGGCAGCCATTTCATCTTTTGTGCTTCTCTGGCTACATTCCTTCCTAAAAGATGCTGAACACTGGAGATTCTGCTGGGTCTGAAAGCCCTGCCAACACCAGGGCCAATTAGGAGTTTCAGGATGATGCATATTAAAGTTATTATGGGAGGCAGTTATGCAGCCAGAATAAATCTTAACTGAACCTTTAAGTGGTTTTTATAACTCGTTTCTCCTTCTTGAAAACAGATGAAAAGATACAAATCTCCTGCCTAAAAATCTGCAGGAATTTAAGTCGGCCACCAACTTTCTCTCAAGAGAAGATCCGGCCCTCAAAGCAATAATTCATTTTGTCCAAGACCAGCTAGATCATCTTTGTTTTAAAATCCAAATTACTCAAATCAGCCAGAAACTTACAATACCAGTGAAGACTGACCTGAAATACTGTCTTTACAAAAGCACTGCAGATACATTTCAAACTTCTACTGAGAGGAACTCCATTTTTTTCAGTACAGGCCTTCTTAAACAGTCATAGTCTGATTGCAGACAAAGTCAAAGAGACACAGATACTACAGTCAACTTTTACATAGTAGGTTTTGTAGGCACTATCTAATTGGAAGGCTAGAGTGTAGGTCAAATCAGTGAATCCTAAAGAGGATCTGAGGAATGAAGGCAGTGACCCCTGTTTTGATAGCAAACATGAGGTGTCACCAAGACAGATCTGCCACTCTCCTCCTGTCATTTTAAAAACAAAACTTGCTCTCAGGAGCAGCAGTAATCTACCCCTCCCAGAAGCACTACTAGAAAACAACCAGAGAGCTGAAGACCAAAGAAATCTGAGGTGGCTGAAAACGTACCACAGTTTGTGTAGAAGCCTGCACTGTCTTCACAACAACTTTGTCCTCTCCTCTGCAGCCTGAACATGCAGCAACATTGCAAGTTCCTAGACCCTGCATTAAACACAAAAACACCCCAGAAAGCAGTCAGAAATAGGACAGATCCTACACCTTCAGTTTGTAAATTATGTCAGTATACAGTGGCCTCAACTCCAAATGATGATGGGACAAGGGGCAATGGTTTTAAACCGAAAGAAGGCAAATTTAGATTAGTTATTAGGAAGAAACTCATTACTCAGGGGGTGGTGGGGCATTGGCACAGGTTGCCCAGAGAAGCTCTGGCTGCCTCAACCCTGGAAGTGTTCAAGGCCAGGTTGGTTGGGGCCCTGTGGAACCTGATCTAGTGAATGGCATTCCTGCCCACGGTAGAGGGATCAGAACTAGATGATCTTGAAGGTCCCTCCCAACCCAAACCATCCTGTGAGTCCACAATTTCTATAGAAACCAATTAACTTCAAAAACTTAGGGTAAACTCATCCTGAAAAATATTATGGTAACTCCTGGAGAACTTAAGAGTCAGAATGAAAACAAATAAGCAAAAACTTTGAGACATTTCACTGGTATGCAAGCAATTTGAGGGCTCAGCAGTTCCTGGTCCACCCCTGGAAAGGAGCCTTCATGGGTGTCCCTTCAGTGCCACCTTCAGGAAACACTCATTGCTGCTTTCCAATGAGTGTCAGCACCGCAGGAAAAAAACATGATGCCTTCACTGAGTTCATCACTGGCATGCAACAGAGATGCACAGTAAAAACCTTTCGTTTCAAAAGCGGAGTATGACAACGAGAATCAACGACAATCTCGAAGAACTGTGGAGCAGAGCAGAGTCTGCAAGATCAATACACAGAGCAGCTGCCAGGATGAGCAGTGGGTTTGAGCCCAAATAAGATACGTAATTCACCTCCCAAATTCTGCATGAAGCAGGTGATAGATTATTCAAAGGGATTTTAATGAGGATATGCTGTTTATGGATTGTTTATCNATAGCAGGTGATAGATTATTCCCAGATCCTAAATTCAAAAGGATTTTAATGAGTTTATGCTGTTTATGGATTGTTTATCAGACTCCATTTGCACCATCACATTTTAAAGGCTCATTTGAAATGCCAGCAAACTCCCTCCCTCAAAAATAATTTAACAACGATAAGCTATCCCAACTGCTTTACTAACGAAAGCAGAAAGTTTCATAAGAATTCAGTCAGTAATGAAGTGAAAAACATACTGCACGGGTCAAAAAAGACATTCTAATACCATTTATTTATTTACACACACGCCTGCACAAGATGTACCTTAAGCCTCTGGACAGCATATTGACTTACCAGTAGACGACATGAATTATCAAGGAGGAAACTTAGCTCCAAATCAGTCTGCATCATAGCTCTTAAAATAGGCAGATGACTCGCTGAACTGCCCAGTGAAGCCTAACCAAGCTCAACAGCAACATCTGCTGGGCAATGAGCAGCTATAGGAAATTAGTCTGATTATACGGAAGTTTATTATTCCTTATAAAGATGTGATTTTTTTACTGGAGTTTTAGAATGCCCAGTAAGACACATTTTTTGTGCAGAAAGCAGACATAACTTCTAAACAGGTGTGCAAACAAGAAAAAATTTTGCCTGCATTTGGCACACACAGAAAAGTCTATCATCTACCACTACCTGCTCACCAGAATACTTCACAGCAAAACACTGAAATTAAGGAGGATTAAAATTCCTCCTATGCAGGAGAATCTGTTCTGTCTAGCTGCTTCAACCCCTTCTGAAGAACACCCATGATACCCCTTGAGCTACTTCATTTCCTAAGGGAGCAGCATGCATTCACAAGGCCTGAGGCAGCAAAGTATTTATCAACCACATTAGTTCCATCTACCATTAGAGCTCCTCTCCCTCCAGGTGCCTTACTGCATTCCCTATTAACCTCAGAAAATAAGCCTGCTATGGCAGGATGACATTAATGGAGCAGGAGCATAGCTAATGGTCTCCACTTAATTTGGGCAGAAACTGATACTCCATATAGATTAATTACAATGAAAACTCTTATTTTTACCCCAGACGCATAAAATTTGATTAACTACTTCTAAACTATTCTAAAGAAAAGAAAATGCAAGTGTGCTGGTAACAGCTTCAAGTTGCATTTAGGCATTCCTCAATACTGGAAGCAGGGCAGAGTGACCTGAGAGGTGGCTTCTGAACAGCCTTCAAATGGGAAAGGGCGTTGATACATCCCACTTCTATTCCAAGCAAAGGAACAGTGTCAAGTTCTTACTTGACCAGAGAATCACCTCTTTTTACAGATCGCTGTTTAACAGGAAATCACAAGCAAGCAGGTTTTTAACAGAACTCTATGATAACCTTCAGTAGCACAAAGCTTAAAAAAATTACTCTGCAAAATGCTGAGTCTTGAACAGGAAGCAGCACAGTGGATGAGGGGATAACTTTTTAAATGACAGAAAACTATAGGCTGGACTGACATTCATTATCTTTAAAATGGTAGTTGGCTCTCCAGTTTAAAGCCATCATGCTTTTTCAAGTTTTGTACTTGAGAAACAATTCTTTTACCCTGAAAAATTAGGGGAAAGGGTTTAAGAGATATGCAAGTATATTTTCAGCTGCCATAAGCTATTGTTATAGTTGTTGCTCTGGGAGAGTTTTTTTGGGGTTTGGGGTTTTTTTTCAGACTGCTGCTTATTGTGTGGTTTGTTGGTTTTGAGGGTTTGGTTGTTTTGGGGGTTTTTTAACATACCTTTATTCCCAATCCCCCTTTTTACACATTTAGCTGCTAAACTAGGAGAGCATATCATATGAAAACATAAAAGCGACTGATTGTTCAGGTCCTTAGCTGGGAAGAGAACAGCTTTTGTAAGGAACCTTTTGTGTATTGGAAGTTGGGAAGCCGGGGGATTCAAGAGTTTCAGCCTGACAGTGCCAATTACAGCTACAGCAACATGAACCAAGGAACAAACCCATTCTGCTCAGGGGATGGAGAGAAGGGAAAAGAAGAGACATGAACCTATATATTTGGAAAAAGAAAGGGGCTTGAAATCATCTGCCAGACAGTGAACCACTTTTTCCATGGCAAAAGCATCAGGCTGAAGATGCAGTGAATGTACATGGCAAGTTCTCAGTCCTAATTGGAAGAGCACTGGTTATTTAACAAATGTATCCTTAGTCTAATGTTCTATTCAAGAAAGTATTAAACTGTGAAGCTTTTTTCTTTTGGACAGTAATTATACATAGGCCTGCTCTATCTGTCTGTTTGATCAATTTTTATTCTTGACTCCTACTGCATCATCCTTCAAGTTTGCCCATTATCACAAAGTCTTCAAGGCTAATAAGGCTCTAAACCCCCAATGTAATGCACAGACAGAAAAAAGAAATTCAGTGAGCTCTAATTCCTTCCCTCTCTCATAAGTTTGCAGGTGTTCTATTTTCATTGCTAAAAATCAAAGTCATCAGCTCATTTCCTTTCCCTTAGTACAGTCCCTTTTAAGAAGCTACTTTCCATCATGTTTTACTCAGCACTCATAAATAATATAGATAATTGGAGATGGTCATAAACAAGCAGAAAAGTATACAGACATAGTACAAAGGAAACAATAACAATTCTGATGTGCTACAAAAGCAGAAGGAATTCCTGGCAAATAGAAGCAGCTGCAGCCAGGTCATTTCTTTACTTGATGTAAGGCAATCACAGAGCCAAAAATAATCCAGGGACAGACCTCAGACAAAGCCAAACAAGGGTGCTGGCAGCTCAGTTCTCCCTGCAGCAACACATTTCCTACCTCCTCCCCATGTGCAATATACAGCTATTTCTTCTCTAAAAATTTGCATTAGGAAGGAGGAATACTGGTCATAGAAAGATAGGTTTAAAACTGCTGAAACATCAAAACAGATAAGCAGCATGCAATTAGAAGGATATTATGCTGACTATAATAAGAAACTCTAAGACAGTCCACCCAGCTCCTCAAGAGTTAACATGGTGTTTCTCATCAAAACCTCTTCCAAGAGGTTAAGCACACAATAGACTATCTAAAGCACAGCTAGAAAGGCTGCTTGAAATTCCACACATGTGCCTCAGCAATGTATTTCTATTAATGTCCAGTGTGTGTCAGCGTGAAGATAAGGTACCAACATCATGTCCAACCAGCCAGCTAGAGAATGGGACGCCGTGTAAAACATTGTCTGATGCTTAGAATCCCAGAGAACAGCGGCGTTTGCAATCTCACCCACTGCACACGCGCCTGATAACACCACCAACGAGGACAGGAGGCAGGAGCAAATCATCCTGCAGCTTTGGGCAAGCAAAAAGATTGAGAGAGAAAGAGGGAAGCAAGCAAGAATTAAAATAAACTTCATCAGCAGACAGAAGCAGGTCTGAGGATGCCCAACTGTAACTAAGGAAACAGGAAAAGGCCTCAGGAATTTCATCCTTGTATCACCTTGCTTTAACTTGTCTTTAAGGTGAGAAATAAAGGAACAACATCTGTGCTCACTTTTATTACTCCCACTATACCATGTAGACTCAGTTTCATCTACTAGTACAATCCAACAAAGCTATCTGTATAGGGACTTGTGGAAGACATCGTATTTGAGGAAACATGATCTTGACCAGGACACAACTGCTCTGTAGGGCCTGGTTCCTGGGCTTGGGAAGCCCATGTGTTATCATGAGCAGCTGCTGTATGGGAATACCCGTGCCAGTTGTGTTGTGCACTGACAGGTGTTATCACACAGGTAACATTTCAGCCTATCAGGAAACTTTCTATTAGCAGAACAGCTTGCTGATATAATCTGTAGCTTACCTATGAGAAAGGTAAAATGTATGTGGATGAACGGGTGGAATGTAGTGATTCTGACTAGGAGACACTGTCCGTGAAGGATGTGGTGATCCACGGAATAGTTAAAGATCCAGCATGGCCTTCAGGCCTGTCTTGTCCTCAGCACTGCAACAGAAGAGCCTGCAGGCACCTGCCCCTCAGTACTGACCCCTGTGTACTGACCTTGCCCTTATCCAAAAGGGAAGCAAGATGTTCTTATGTGAATATCTCTTAGAGTTGTTTTCTTGTAAGTAGGTAATTGCTCAGATGACAAAAAAGGAGGAACCTCTCCACCTGCACAACATGCCATGGGAGAATCCATCCAGGATTTGTCCAATGCTGCATGAAAGCAAGGCTCACAGTATCTGAGGGGACATAAGATTCACTTGCTATTTATAGTCCTTTTTCTATTCTGTCTTATTAAAACAGTTATTTTATTAATCCACCTCACAGCCCTTCTTATTGAGGCCCAAAAAGTGCCCTGCACTGTTTCTCTCACACTGCCACCCTGTGCAGACCCCTCTGCCCATCCCACGTAGCTTCCTTACCACCCTTTGGTCATCAACAAGGGTCATATCAAGACACACATGTTAAAGTTCCAAGAAAAGGTGGCAGAAGCACCAAAGCCAGTTTTCATGATATTTAGGGAATATGACAGAAATGACAACCAGTGACAGGTCACCTCTCTCACATCCCCATCAGCTCACACTGCAAGAGCAAAGCACTTCATTGACTGCAAACATTTCCTAGCTATATTAGCCCTTGAAATTCATAATCTTACTCTCTTTGTAAAAAATAACTGTTTCTAGTCAGAAATATCAAGAGGATTTTCAGTGAGCAAGGATCACTGACTCAAGATTCAAACAGTCATTTTTATATCAAATACAATGACTACTGAAATGCTATCACAAACTACTAAATTAAATATAAGTAATATTCAAAATACTCAAAATACAGACAAGCAAATTCATTATCAAAAAATTCAATTTAACCACGCTGTTGGGAACTATGTTCTTCCAAAACTCAAGTCTTTACACCAATGACAATCTCATATTACAAACCATACCCCCTTTGACTACTGGCTCACAGGAAATGAAAGCCTACTGAAACATCCTGATGCATTACCAAATCTCTGTTGCTTATACCCCACAAATTAGCTGCAAATCAGAGCAGAATTCTGCTATCCCAGTAACCTGGCAGTAAAATAAAAAGATGCAGTACAGTTTTGCTAGACCACTCACGGAAAAATATATTATTTTCTATTTCTTTATTAATTGAATTTTTGTAGTTAAAGGTAGAGGAAAAGAAAGGCTAACCTTATCTTTTACTTCTTAAACAATGAAATAGCTTCATACTAATCTTAAGTCAGAACAAAGGAATCTTAAACAAGTTTCTGTGAGATATATAGATCTGGTAGACGAAAAAGTATGAAATACAGGCACAGGAAAAAATTGAAGGCAAGACAGGGGAAGTAGGCAGCACCACAGACAACTTCAATTTGTTGCAGCTGTAGGATTTAAAAGAAGGCCAACCTTGTGATAAGGTGCCTTAGCCCAAGAGACTACAAAAATGGGAAGCTGAACTGACCATCAGCTGCTGAAATCTACAAAAACTCTCCAAACAGAAATTAACCTACAGTCAGGAGATAAAAGACTAGCTGCAGAAATTGGAAGTTGTTAAAAAATGCTACAAATGTCTGACAAATCACAGCAGCAGTGGCAGGAAAACATGCAGTAAATATGCAGCACCTTGCCTTAAGCCAGGTAACACCTTCACCTTCCCTTAAGCGAAGAGGACATTCTCTTTTGCATTGGCTGTGTTTTCACTTTCTGCCTTTATTATAGTGCACATTCTCCAAAATTGCTTAGTTTAAATTTAGACTTCACTGATGCCCCAGAGACCAGAAGTTACTAGCTTGCTGGAGGCAGAAGACATGTAGATTCTCACCATGCCAAACACAAACCTTTCCAAAGTCCACCATTTAATATTCCAGGATTATTTTCTATACAGATCTCTTAAATGTTTAATGGTTTCATCCACAAAAAACTTCAATCAACAAATACTGACAGAAATTAAAGGGCCAGTAAGCACTAAACCCCAAGATTTGTGCTAGCAATGTCTCTTCTAAGACATATGTTTGCAACTTCAGAAAAAGAGTTCAGCTCAGGGTGCTGCATTTTAGCCGCAGGGCCCACAGGACCAAAGAAACTGTCCCTAATGTGAGCAGTTTCCAAACCATAATGTAAAGCTCAGACAGACAATACCTTTCATTCCATCAACTCAAATAAATAGAGGAAAAATTGACAACTTTTGACAACAGAGGCCTGACCTCAAAACCAGCAGTGTCACTTCATTGATGGCCCCACACTATCACAGTTCCAACAAACACCATGCTACTGCTGGACCTCATCTGGCCACTCCAGCCTGTCACAGTGATAGGAGATTACACACAATAAAACCCCACTTAATCTAGAGATGCTTACCTATGGTTAATCAGCCAGGAAGAAGCTGATCCCCAGCTTATCACAAAGTAAATGAAAGCCTTAACAAACTAAATCATGTTCAGCACCGTTTCTAAAACCATCTTCAATACCAGTTCAGCCGCAGCTACAGCTGATACTCATCAACTGTGGGCAGTTCACAGCAAAAAAATTCAAGATTGGCTTAAAGCTTCATCATTTAGCAGAAATGTAAAGGACACTTTGCACAAATAGGCCAATTAGAACATTTCTCCACCCTCACAGAGTAAAAAAAACTACTACTCCACCTGATACCACCCGACTAACACCAAAATTATCCTCCTTTGTATCAATCCATGAATGGGCTGTTTATGCTGTTTGCCAGCAATTTCAGGCAATTTAGCACCACATTCTTTGAAATGGAGAAAACGTAACAGTTAAAATGTCAGCAGCCCAATATACACTAAACCAACGGTGGAAGTACCCAAAGTATGCCACAGGCCAAGCCCAAGAGTCCAGAATGCCACATTCACAAGGTGACACCAATATCAAAACCCACTGCCCTGATCAAAGGCATTCCCAGTCAGGCATTCTTCCTTCAGCCCTTCTCTCCTGAATCAACAAAAGGAGATGAGAGGTTCCGAGAAGCAAAGAGATTCTATCTGGACAAGAAACCATCTGAAAGAATTCAACAGCCTATGACCAATTACAATCAGCTACTGGAGCAACCAGACACAAACCCAAATCCTTGTATTTTCTTCCATGTCTACATTCTGAGCCAGGCTAGTCACAACAGTGCAATGCTGGGACCAACACCAAGCAAAGATTGCCATCCAGGAAGCCAGTGAGCAGGGCATGATCAGAAACACCAGGAGTAGCAACCCATCCATCACAGACAGCTGGAGAAACTTCCCCAGCAATCTAGGAATTCTGTGCCCAGTCTGTTTTCATGCAGCAACCAGTGTCAGCCTTGTCTGAAACAGCTGGTCATGGTGCAAAGTTTGTCCTACTGTCACCCCATTTCTGAATTCTTTCTTTCAAAGTGAGAGGGAAGACGATGACTTTTGGTCAATAACTCTGACAAAGCCATTATCCTAGGGGTATTAAATTGGGAGATAAGAACTTCAGGGCTTTGCACAAATCATATTAGTTCAATTCTCAAATCCGGGTAATGCTTCTCTTCAAAGTATTAATTTCATTTATTCTATTTGCTCTCCCTCTGTCCTGATAACACAAGTGCACATGGCCCCTAAATGAGATCCTCCTATTTTATAAGTTATAATCCTCCCTTTCTAGAGTAGTAATGAGATGTCTTTGCTTAATCGCGTTTATTTCCCCCCCCCAGCTTCTGCTTTTATCCATTCCCATTCCACATTGATTTGTCTCAAAGGTTTCAGCAAAAACCATCAGGCAGGGAGTCACTGGCTCCAAGAGGCTCCTGATACATATGCTGCACAGCCTTCAGAGACTGCAAAAGCAGAAAGGAAGAAAAAGAGCAGCTTTGCAAGCAAAGTTTCCTTTGTTGGTAAGGAGAAAAAAACCCAAGAAACACAAAGAACTGAGAAGTTAAGAGAAGACATTTTGATTAATTGGAAAGGAAAAAGGAAAGACTTCTGGTACAGGGGAATGGTAAAAGTATTCACAACATAGCGAAGCAATTAAATAACTCGACTCTGACAATTTTGCAAATTCCTCATGCTAGAAATAGAAAAGGATTTAAAGATAGCTGCATTAATTCTTGGGTATTTCACATGAGACTTAAGGCATGCCACCAGCATTAGTTAAACACCCTAGGCCTTACTCTGAAGTACAGTACATATAATCCTTGTTGTGTTGTAAGTACCCATAGCATTAAATTATTCAGAGAGTCCAGTCAGCACTATGATCCTGAAGTGCTGTACAAACAAACAAAACATTTTATCTCTAATACAAATTGGAGAGAGTTCTTCTGCAGCAGCTTAGCAAACTATTTCATTTTGAGCCAGACCCAGGGTTAATCAAAAAAGCTGTATTCGCTCAGAAGAAAGTGAATGCTGCACTATTACTTAGAGATGTTTTGCTTCTTAAACTAAATCTTCCGGGAGTTTTACTCAAAATCTCAGGTATCCAGAAGCTAAGTACCTTATTCAAACTCATTAAAGGAAACAGAAAGATCAAGACAAAAACACAGAACCAGATCCAAGTGCTTACCTCTAAATCCCTCTTGAAACCAGTACACCAAGGATAAACAATGACCAAAACCCACAAACCACAATAAAATAAGTTTTAATCTGCACCCAGCCCCATAAACAATAAAGTAACTGGCCACAGAAGGTATCAGCAAGTTCCCTATCAAAGGTTATTTCTAGTCCACACTCTCTTCAGGAATGTGAACTATATAAGACAAGACTGAAGTGCTTCATAGTAATATTGCCAATAATAAAAGTCAGTGAGTGAAAATCATAAAGAACAGATTAAATGACAAGCAATGTTCACCACAATCAAAATGAAATCATTTCAAAATACAGCTATCATACTTGGATTTATGGTCTACAAGTGGTAAGGTTAAAGGAAAATGTTTCAGCACTGCTGGAGACAACAGTACAACAGAGAGCTACTAAACACCAAACTATTGATATGTTAAAGGCACAGGGCAGCTCAAGATCTTACTTCAAATACTAAAAAAATAAAACAAAACTTTCTAACTATATATGATTTTCAGTTTTTACTAAATTAGGTGCTGCTAGAAGCAAATTATTCATTTTTTCTTTCATGGGAGTCGCCTTATTTTTCTCTGGCTTCCATTGTAGGTCACAACAATAAAAATAACCCTGGAAGTTTTTCCCCTTTTAAAAGCAGATAATTTCCAATGTTATCTATACCTGAACTACCACTAGGTACCTTGAGTTCCACTACTATCTTCTGCCTGAAAGAGAAGACTGACACAGAAGACACAATAAGCAGCTCACACTTATTATTTGCCCCATACTGGGGCTGAAAAACAGAAGAGCAAGAAACACCCCAGCCCTATTCCTCATAAAGTAAGAAAACACTACTGGAACACAAAGGACAGATATGATTTGACTAGGATTGAGTCAATACAATATGGTAACCATGTCCAAAAGGAAACTGTAGACAAGATAAAGCAAGTCTGATAGGGATCCCAGTAATTTAAAAGTCTGGCCAAAACAGTTCCTGCTTAGGAAGACATCTAGAAGTTGACAGACAATAGCTTTGGCCTCATCTTTACAAGGACAGACTAGACTACTCCATTTTTTAAGGATCTTAAATATATGACCGAACAAGAGATAGTCAAAGAGCAATGAAATTTAACAGTTTCTTCTTCTTGCACCATGTTCTGGGCTACCACAACATGGTCACTATTTATCACAAGGGGAGCCTGATCAGATTTCTGCAGAGCATCAAGTATACAGTATCTGGGTATGCAACACGGCAGGATTAAAAGCTAATCCAGGTAATAGAACAGCTTTTGTATGGAAGCAGTCAGCTGCCAACTCATTTTAGAGGTGCCCTCTTTACACTTCACAAATATTGCTTGGCTTTGTTAGTCACATTTCTCCAGGATTACTCTACACCTCACTGCAGGAGGGCAGGGCTCTACTCTGAGCCTGGCTACATCTCTAGATTAGACAATAAATCTTGTAGGTTCCTCCCCTCGGTCTTACAGAAGCCAGTTAATTGCATTCATAACAATAATATTCTACTTCCAGTGGAAAGAGTTAACCCTGCATCTGCTGACCCAGATGTCCTTTGCAGAGGAAGGGAAGTCACCTGCCTCACACATCACTATTCCAAAGCTTGGCAATGATGTAACATCCCATGATCAGGATACAGTCTGGATACAAGGTCAGGATACAAGAGGGAGCTATGACACAGCTATTCACAAGCTATATTCATAGTATACACCTACTCTGTTCTCATGCTCTCCATAAGCAGCTGCTAGGAATTACTATCAGATAGTTCAAAGAAAAGCTCTTTCTAGGTATAGTCTATGTTGATCATATTTATATAAATTTTATTTATTCAGTCTCCAAAATACCCTTACATTATAGCCTCAAAATGCTCCACAGCCAAGCCACATGCCTGAGTAAGCCATGCCTACTAACATTCATCATATAGAAAACATATGCTCATAGAAGGATTCTTCATTTAAATCAAGCACAGATTAAGCTACAGATCAGTAGCATGGAAGAACCAAAACAAAAACTAGCATTTCTCCAGTCTGTCCTCTCCCTAAACCATCCTTTTAGTAGGTACCAGACAAGGAGAGACTCAGCCTAGTTCTCTCAATAAAGTTTTTAATATCACAAATGAATGGACTGTTTGATCTCACTGTGGCAAAAGTAGTCCCACCTCACTGTCACACCCTGACACCACATACACTGCAGGGCAGGAAAAAGGGGTAGTTCCAGTAAGACTCTGCACTGCTTACAGGCAGTACACCATTGCCATACTAATGAAAAAGAAAATATAAAATGGTATCCTGTGACTATTGAGCACCAGTGACAATCCCAATGTACTGCAGTGATTGAGAGAAGCTTTTTGCTCTACTCAGCCTCATCTCACTGTACTTGTGCCTCCAGCACTGGCATGACAACCACCCATTAGGTCATCTCAGCACCACAAAGGTGCCTGACTAATAGTACAGGCTGCAGCAAGAAGTCTTCAAAAGTAAGTCTGCCTCCTGGGCAAGAACAAATTGGTCTGAAAGTAAGTGGTGTGCAGAAAAAGAGTTTATGCTTCCTGGTCCCTAAAAATCAATTTCAGGCCTTCTTCAAAATATTACAATACTTGACAGTTCTACAACATTTCTTCTGTTACCAGCATCATAAAAGACTCAAACAAAAGACATGACTACTTTTTATTTATTTATGTATATGCTCAATTATACTCCAGAAAAAATAGAGCAAAGTCTTAGGATACACCAGGTCAACAGAATGTGATCCTATAAATATTGAAACATTCATTTCATACACTTGACAATTCAAAGGAGTTCTCACTAGCTAGTCAAGGAGCCCATATACACACACACACCCCACACTCCTTGCCACAGGTAAAGCTGTCCTCAGCACAGCCATTGCTTGTGCCTTCCCCTGCAAACCTGCCCTTACCAGCACTGCACAACATGGTGCAATTGGAGCTTGCAGCTGTACTGTGAGCCAAACATTAAGTGATGATGGAGGCGAGGAGTGTTTCAGCCTAAAACAAAGTTTCTAAGCTCATCACACAAGTGACATTAAATGAATCCCCCCCCCAAGCAGAGCTATTTTAGCCTGCACTGCATGGAAACATAGTAGGGGAGTTGTTACTCACCAGCTGGGCTACTTTTTGCCTCTCCTCAATGCTGTTCCTTTCTCTGGCCTCACTGGCTGATTCCCTTTCTCTTCTGGCCAGCCGGAGCAACTCCTCTTGGACCAGCGCCTGTTCCTGCTCATACCTGTACGAGCACCAAAGGCAGAGAGAAGGTGATCAGACTTCTGGGAACAGGGTCATGGCTTAACACAGACTGCCTAAAGCCAAAACACAAAACTATGAACTATTTGGCACCCAGTCTGCTCACAATCCCTCTGTCATCTGCAGGAATTCAAAAGCCCAACAAACTTTAAACATGACCTGCAATTCCAGTGAGGTACAACTCTGGCACCAACAGTAGACACAGCACCACAAGCTTATACATCAGCTATATTTAGGTCTATTAAGTACTTAATTATCACCCGAAAACAGTGAGAACAGAAAGTAGTTTGCTAGACAAATAGATGCTGCTTTGGAAAAGATCAAGGGACATACAACGATAAAAGGAGTCAGCCTTGATGAAAATGCTGCTCTTCTGTTCTGCAAGGGAAAGAAAATCACATAAAACACATGCAGCAACAGCACGGAGAGAGGCAGTCTCATGTCCATACCCTTGGATACACGAATCCAACTGCCACAATGGAAATTTTTCCAGTTAAAGTATTGGAAATGCCACATGCAAGTAAAGAGATATGAAGAGAACCACTGAACAAATAAAGGTTAGACAGGACCTTTAAAGGTTATCTATTCCAGCCTCCTGCTCAAGACAGGACTAACTTCAAGGTCCAAACAGGTTGCTCAGGCCTTTCTCTAGTCAACCTCTGATGACCTCCAAGGGTGGAGATTCTATTTCCTTTTGGGGGAATCTGTTCCAGTGCTTCACTGCACTTACTGACTATTTAGGATTTCCTGCCCTCCCACCTCCAATAACAGGCAGCATTTCCTTGCTGTGTTGCTTCCTTTGCCTCTTGTCCTTTCAGTGTGCACCTCTGAGAACATGCTGGTACTGTCTCTATTTTGCTGTTTTAAGAAGTTGAAAACAACAATTAGATCCTCCTTCTACTCCAGGCTAAGCCAAAGCAGTTCCCTCAGCCTCCCTTCCCCAATGCCTCCAGCTTGCCAGGTCCCTCAGTGACATTGCTGCTCTCCTAGCAATGTCTGCTCCTTCAGTTTGGTGTCATCCACAAACTTTCCCAGTCCTAGTGCTGGGAATCCAGAACTGTGGTGTCATCCACAGTTGAGCCACGCACATACTTTTCTTGTCTTCCCCACCTACGTCTCCACTGCATTTCTGTCCCCACCTCTCCTTTCCCAGAGCAGGTACTAGGATGCATTTCAGCAGCTCAGCACTGAAAACTGCCGGCAATTTCGATTCCACAGCTCTCAAGAAGTGGACCAGCTTTCCATGGACTTTATCTGGTTGCACTTCTGACTTTTGGTCAGTCAGGTGCAATACTCAAAAAGCCACCATGCACACAGGGACCAATTTTTGTTGTTACCTAGACTATGAGGAGGGTAAAGATACCACCAGAGCAGCAAAAGAAAGAACAGAAAAAGACTGATCTTTAAGAACATACAGATAGTTCAGAACACTAGTTTTAGAACAGAAAACTAATGAGTTACATAGGACTGAAGTTCTCACTGTCTTGCAATGCCTAGCACTAGGAGACTGCTGTGATTATGTCAGAAAGGAAGACAATTTTCTTCTGTAATTGTGGGGCTTTTTTTCCCCTCAGCCTTGCCCCCATTTTTACAGGTATTTCTATCTTAATAAATTAAAATACTCTTGGATTAAAAACTCATAGCACTCTAGTACTGGTTGACAGGCATTACATCCACTCTAGGAAAAGGAGAAATTGAATCAGATACATAAGATGGATCTTATTATTCTAGGTATAAACTGAAATAAACTCCTTGCCATGCTTGATTACTGTAGTTACCAACTCATTACATTGGTTCTCCCTGCTTTTACAAACACCACTGTGATTGTTCACAGCTCCCCCAACTCCTCCTTTTGGCTAAGGGATGGTCCTACCTAAAATGTGTCCCAAAGCCCTTAACTGAGACAGACTTCAAAGGGCATTCTCAGGCATTAAAATATGAATCATAGAACAGAATCACAGAATTGTTAAGGTTGGAAAAGATTGAGTCCATGATGATCCATGGATTAATGATACCCAGTGCCACTATGTTCAAAACTAAACCGTGTCCCCAGGTGCCACATCCATGTGCCTTTTGCACACTTGTGGGAATGGTGGTTCCACCTCTTTTCTGGACAGCCTGTTCCAATGCCTCACTACTATTTTGGTGAAGAAATTCTCTCCTTTTCAGCCTAAACCTCCCCCGGCACAACTTGAGGACATTTTTTCTGGTCCTGTCACTTGTTACCTGGGAGAAGAGACCGACCCCCCACCTGGCTACAATCTCCTTTCAGGTGAGTGTAGAGACTGATAAGGTCCCTCCCGAGCCTCTCTTTCTCCAGGCTGAGCCCCCCCCGATCCCTCAGCCACTCCTCAGACTTCTTCTCCAGACCCTTCACCAGCTCCATTGTCCTTCTCTAGACTTGCTCCAGGCCCCTCAATATGTGTCTTATCATGAGGAGCCCAAAACTGAATCCCCAATTTAAGGTGTGACCTCACCAGTGCTAAATGCAGGGGGACAATCAGCCCTGGTCCTGCTGGTCACACTATTTCTGGTACGAGCCAGGATGCCATTGGCCTTCTTGGCCACATGAGCACCCACTGGCTCATGTTCAGCTGCAGTCAAACACACACTCATCATGCTCAGACTGCAGTAAAACACAAGTATATATATACACATATATATCCCGAAATGAGTTCAACTATTGTTTTGTTCAAGAACTTCACCTCACCTCCTGTACAGTTCCTGCTCTGCAGCTGAGTCACTTGGCATTGGTGGATGGATGCCTAGAAAGAAGAACAGAAACCTGTGACAACTATAGTACAAAACACAGTCCTTCATCGTATCAAATTATTTAAAGAGAATTCCATATTATCCATCAAGAGAAAAAAGTCAACAAAAATTAAGTTTGATGGATAGAGTTTGAATTTATGAAACAAAGATACCAACAGCATCATCTTCAACCAGGCACACTGAACAAAGTGTGCTACAGAAACTTCCAGGTAAGGATGTCAACTCCTCAGACCCTGATATATATTGAAATACAAGCATGGTTTTAGACCTACTTGCCATTTCCTTCCTCTATTCCATTAAGTCTTCCCTTGACCTCCTGCTTTCCTTGTAATTACAAGGGATTCCACAAGTGGAAATTAAATTGTCTGATGGAGTTCAGGCCATCCATAAGGCTAATCTACATTCAGGAAAGATTAGGCTAACAGCAAACAAATCCCTAAAAGCAGAGGCCTGGTTCCCTAACTTCACATTACTCCAGATGCCTTAAATAAATCCTCCTGCTAATAAATTTCAACAACACAAAGACAGAACCAATAGCAATCAAATGGTTTTCTGATCTGTAAAGAAAGACAAGTTCAGAAACCAAGTTATCATCATCCACTTAGCCAGCTGTACTTAGACAAACCGCCCTTTCCCAAGAGCTTCTTTCCGAAAAATAAAAAGCAGTAGTTCCCCCACAATACACTCCTGGTGTACACACACAAAGACAACAAGGCAGCTTACCAGGAATGAAAGAAATTTCTGCCTTTCTTATTGCATATTCATCTGAAATCCTAAAAATGTTCATGAAGTGATACAGGCTAATCAAAGAGCTCCTCTCACACTGAGATAGTACTGAAGAATACAGGCATGGTCTATTAACATCCAGTGGCAGCACCACAGTGTGTCAAAACAGCCAACAGACCCAAGAATACCTGTAGGTTTGGGTTTCCCTTCTACAGCTATAGAAGACGGAGCTGTGCCATTGGCTGCACGGGGAGATCTCTGGTTGTCCCTTTTACTTTGAGAGGATTCTTTCATTCGGTTCACTACATCTTCAGTGAGCTGAAACACATGTACATGGGTAAGATGTTGACCAGGTCAGTGTTTATTTCACTGTGAACACTCTCTATTTGTCAGTTTCCACAAAAGTATTGCATTTTTTACACAAAAGATGACATACTTTCATATGCTACTGCTAAACACCTTAACAGCACTTTTAACATCTTCATTCTATATTATGGTACCCAATGCCTGATTTTAAAGGCACAAATCCCCACCTATATCCTATACAGAGAAATCAGGCAAAGACAACTTTACCTCCAACAGATATTTTAACAAGAAGATAGGCACAATCTTAACTAACTTTAGCCAAATAATTAGTCCAAATGGGATGAAAAATAAGTAGTTGCAGCAAAACACACTCTGCAAGTTCTGTTCATACAGGTCATAGAGGGGAAAAAAAAAATAGCCTCAAGAAACAATGATGGTAGTAATAAAAAAAACAAGACAACTAATTAAAAAAAAGTTTAGTGGGAAAACAAAACATTCCGTACCAATATAACCACCACTCTCCCAGGCTTGTTTTCACAACGCACACATGTCAGTTTCTGATCAAAGTTCAAGAAGCAGCTTCCCACTGTCCCTCCTAGAAACACCTCGCTATTCCCACAATCTCTTCTCTCCCTGCCTGCTCAGCCAGCGCTGCTTTGCCAAGACTCTTGGTATCATTACAAGGGCAGAGCTGTCTCCTCTCGGATGTCCTCGGAGCCGAGCAGCATCTTCAGCATCAAACTGCTCGCAAAGCACCGAGCAGGGGCAAAACGGGGTCACTGAGCCGCGAGGAGGGAAGGAGGGCTGAGAGCGGAGTTTGGAAAGGGAGGTAAAGGGCTGGGGGTGTCCCCGCACAACAACAGCCAAGCCCAGGCCCCCAGCTCTCTTTCCCACCGCTCTCCAGTCGCCCCATCACCTCTCCAGCCCTCTACTCATTCAGCCTTCCAGGTTTTCCTCCTTGTCGGTTCCCCCCACCCTCCTACACCTGCTCCCCCGACCTCCCGGCCAGACAGACCCTCCCCCGGCCCCCTGCCCTCCATCACCCGGCCCCGCAACACCCCCGGGCCGCCTCACCCTGATGCCCTGCAGCACCCGGACTTGCTCCCGCTCGTCCAGCGCGAAGGAGACCCTCCTGCCGCCGTGGCTGCT
>WEIV01003858.1:254037-272893 GCA_013390005.1 Calyptomena viridis
GCACGCCGGGGGCTGTAGTCTGTGCCGGCGCGGGCGGCCCGCGGGGAGCGCAGGGCACCGGCGCGTCCCGGGATCGCGGGGATTCCCGCTGCTCTCCCGCTGTTCCCGGCCTCCACACCGCTCTTTGGGTGACCATAGCATCAAACCTCCCCGTAAAACTTCCACTGCCACACGTCCAACTCTCGGGGTTTCGTTACTGGGTCCAAATTATGGACGGGTGGAAACCAAACCGAAAATAACGGTTGTGCTTTCTTGGGTTATTTCCCAGCTCCGTGACAGCAACCCCGCAGCTGGCATCCATCAGGGAGGATTCACGGGCTCCTAAGCCCCAGTGCACGTCCAAGACAATAGCCCCTGGGCAGCACCGGGATTCTGCATCCTCCGACACAGCCAAGGGAGGGTATCCCCTCACCACACCAGGAACCCCTCATCCAGGTTCACACATGCCATTTTTCTCCATAGCCCTCGAGGGAGTTCACATCTCACCTCACATTTTTCTGGTGATTAAAACCAAAATTACAGTCTAGAACCTCTAGTCAGTTTCACAGCAGCTCCTCTGGAGGCAGAATTCAACTCTCCTTTCAGCCACCCTGTTCCAGCAAGACCTACTGACTGTGCCATGACAGGCACATGTGTGTCCTACATAGGTCAGGCCATTGCTGATACAGTCCCCATTGCCAGGCATGGCCAATTTCCAGCCTAAACCAAAGGAATGAGGAGATGGTGTAACATACAAGCAGCTGGCCCAAGAAATAGCAGCTTTAGAGAATCTTTTCCAAGCCCAGAAACATAGCCCAATAAACACTGCTTATCTACTCCTTAGTAGTGCACGAGCACAGTCTTAAGTGTTTAATGCTTATTCTTCGCTGCAGTTAATGTGACAACCACAGCTTTGCCTCAGGTGGGACTCTGCCCCTCCAAGATATCCAGGCCTCTTCTAGAGCATGTTCCTAGAAGCAGAGGATATTTCTGTTACTTGTGTATTACCTTGTGTGCTGGGAACTTGTCCCATTGCTTGAGTTCTCAATTCAAGGGCACCGTGTTGTGGTACCATCAGCTGTTTGAAACACAAACACTGCACACAGCCAGTCAAGAGAAAAGGTCTGGATGGAGCTACTGCCCAGAACGTGCTCACCTGCCTCCTGTTCATATCTCATCTGACACCTGCTCACTTCCTTTGATGGCACCCAAGTTGTTACTGAAAAAGTTCATTAACAGTCATTCGTTATTCACCTTTTCTGTCCTCTCAGGGTTTCACACACCTGCACCATGGCTCTTCCAGGCTGGCAAGTTCTGGACCATGCAATTACTCCTCCAAAGGTCTTTCCGTAACTCTGATCATTCCTATCATCCTTTCTTAGGCCTTTTTCAAGTACAACTTCAGACATATGGCACACATCATCTGCAAAAATCCTGGAGGGAGAGTGGGCAGAGGCAAACAAAACTGCACATCACACCTGTGGCTGTGACTTCCTGCAACCTCCAAGAAAGCCCAGCTGGGCCCATGGCCTATGGAACACTCATGTGGAAACAGCTGTGATAATGGTGGAGGATCTGTACTGCAACTTACCTGCCTTTCCATCTGTGCAGGAGCAGAGCATGCCATCCAAGTTAATTCCAGCAGTAGCACATCCTAGGGCAATTCTTCCACGGCTTTGTGCAGGGAGCCTGGAAGGAGCTCCAGAAAGTCTTACTGCACAAGGGCATAACCCAATCCCAAGGCAGACACTAAGCTCACCTGTACAGGCCATCGAATAGAACCTGAGGGGTACTGACCACTGCCACCACACTAAGCTGTTACTCAGCAGCTGTCAAACCACAGAATCATGTTCTCCCAGCTGCCAGAAAACATTCCAACACACAGGTTTTATTTCAAAACCCAGAATAAGAAATAAGCAAGAGTCAGTTCCAACTTCCACATAAGCCCTTACCCAAACAGAGAAAAATATCCTACAGCAAAGGCCCCAACACTAGATATGCCCAGGAACAGCCAGATCTACTTACTGAGGAGTCAAAGGTTTCACTGAATATTATTTCAATCTGGAGACCACTCTCTGACAGTCATCAGCTGGCCTAATAATAGCCTTCCAAGAAGGAAAAGTCCACCACTGACAAAAGGACATCACATTATTCCACTATTATCTGCTATATTTGTTGAGGAATTTTTTTAAAAAAATCTGCAAGTTAATTTTTCTCCATAATATGTCTTATTTGAAAAGCAAAGTATGACCATTTATGCCAAACTTAATTTTATTTATTTTACAAACAAAAATATACATTTATTCTATATTTTTTCTTTTTACCATCTCCCCCCACACATAACACACTTCTGCTCAAGAGCCACCTTGAAAATGACCCAAAGCATTATACATATACATAAATATACAACAGAAG
This sequence comes from Calyptomena viridis, assembly GCA_013390005.1. Classification (NCBI taxonomy): domain Eukaryota; kingdom Metazoa; phylum Chordata; class Aves; order Passeriformes; family Eurylaimidae; genus Calyptomena; species Calyptomena viridis. The sequence continues at coordinate 256,432 of WEIV01003858.1, forward strand.
GAAGGTCAGTCCATGACCTAGTGCAGAAGCTCCTCAGCAGCAGAACATGGGACACTCCAGAAATGCTGGAGTCCTGACAGCAAAGGACAGGATGGACACGTAGACCACCAGCACAAGCAATCCTTCAGCACTGAATTCAGCTGGCAAAAAGACAAAATCATAACCTGCTCTTCGCATCACCAAGGAGGGCAGATAAGTCCTCTTGGACAGGATGTTGAGAGTCAGCAAAAACTCCTTGGCATGAAAAAGCAGTTGCTCCTTTGTTTCCCAACTGCTTTGAAAGCTTCATATCTCAACTCTGTCCAAGGCCCATCAAGTCCAGGGAAGCTTTGCAGGTTTCCTCACCCTTTCTAACAAACTCAGGATCAGTGTTGTAAGCAGCATCAACAGCAGCAGGGCAATTCAGGCACCATGTCATCCATCCCTTTTAGAGCAAGCAGTCCAGTGTGGCTCAGGCAGACTGACAGCAGTGACAGAGGAGCATGGAACACTTCTCTAACATGGCAAGGGCTGACTTGGCCATTTGCTTGTCCAGCCCTACACAGTCATTGCACGGAAGGGAAATGTGAAAGGCTGTGACCTACAGGAGACAACTCCACTCTCACAGATGGACAAATGGAAGCCGTTTTTTCTCAAAATTAAAAAAAAAAGGAGGGGGAAGCATTGTTTGTTTTCAAGGTGCCAGTGCTACTTAGAGGCCTGCAGGGCAAAGTCCACAGGCAGAGAGACTACATTGCTCATTAACAAAAATAAGATAAGCAAAGGGCCTGCATAGTCTTGGTAACCAATAGGAACTTCTTGTTCTTACCCATATTTTCTTTCCCTGTGGTGGGAACACCTAGTAGCAAATGCTTTCCTCTACCTGCTTATGATCCAAAAGAATCCACACTGCACCCTGCATGACAGTTTCCCAGAAACTCTTACCTCAAAATTCTTCAGGAACAGCAGTAAGTTGGGGCAAGAGATTTGCATAGTTCCCAAACATTTCAAATTCCCTCCTTCTACCATTTCTAGAGGAAAGTTGCTATCGCTTGTTGTTGTAGCAGATCTCCATCTACCTGGAAGACTCAGGTAGGAAAGCACCTTCAAAGATAGAGGAATACACATCTTCATCCTTGGAGAGCACAGCATGTGCTAGAAACCAGATTGATGCAGCTTTCAGATGAACAGTCCCTGGATTGGAACACCATGTTTTGAAGCTGCATGCCAGACAGCTCAGACAACAGTAGTCCCTTTTCCAGCATGGAAGAGGTTAGTAAGAAGTTCCAGATAATCTGTAAATGAACACTCTCCACGTGTACGTAAGTATTTTCAACATAGAGCCATAAAACTTTCCCCAACCAGCAAAAGTCTGGGGATCAGAAGTGCAACATCAGAGGACACTGCCAGAGAAACACATCCATCTCCCACTGTTCTCCCACCATAGCACACCAACCAGCTTGATTCTAGCACTTCTAAGGTGTTTGAGAGTTTCTAGTCACTAAATACTGACAGCTCAGACTCATCATGGGCTTCTGCTCTGCCTCAAGCACCTAAATGTCTCTGGAGCCTTCATCTGCAGAGTCAGCAGCAGATCATCTTCCATCACAGCACTCTTCATGCCCCTGCCAGAGCCATGAAGCAGGGTACAGATGGAAAATGCACCCAACCTCACAGGTTTTATTCTTGAAACTCAGCCCTGATTCAGTGTTGTTACTTAATTTTCCTGTGAGCTCAAATGCACAGCACTACAGCCTCCACAGACCACTTCATGGCTTCTTCAGCTCAGCTAGACAGCAGCACTGTCTGTCCTTCTCTCTCCCTACTGTTCAGTCACTTCATATCCATGCTGTGAGCCACCAGCCTCCACCAAATGCTCCTTGGGCACAGAGAACAGTTCATTCCTCTTCATACCTGTGTTTTTTCCCCACACACTCAAAACACTCCTTTTAACCACTAGCAATTCCGATTCACAATTTTCATCACAATTTTTCAGCTGTAACCAGGGCTGAGCCCCAGTGAGCAGTTTCCCTCTTCAAACACTGCTATCACCACCTATGCTATTGCTGATGGCAAGAGGCAGGCAGCCATGCTGCTTGAAAATGCCCAGGAAGACCATCTTTGGTTTCAACCACCAAACTCTTTCTACATATGTACAATACAGCAGTCAAATCAACACCATCATCCCTAAAAACCATTCTTCTAATTGACATACAAGTGTTTTCAGTCACTGAAAATGAAGAGGTGCCAGTCAGGGCTGTCTTCTGGGTCATATTCACATCTGGAACATGGAGGATCAGGAAAGTTCAGTGTTTATAGGTTTATGAACAAAACCGTTCTCAGGTAGCAACAGAAAATGGTCTTTCCAACAGGGTTGGGGATGCCAACTCACTTCCACAATAGGTTCTGGAAATCCTAAGGAAAAGAAAAAAGCCATGGCAGACTGCCAAGGACAGATTTCCAGTGGACATCCTAAGAGCTGTGGAATCAGGGAGTTTGGAAGGAAAGGATTGTGAGTGCCCAGGCTCAGGCATTGATGGCTTTCCAGCGGTCACTGTCTATGCTGTTGATGCTGCCCACGTGGTAGGGCATGGAGGCCACATCATCCAGGTAGGCTGTGGTGTCAATCTGAGTGCTCGAGTAGAATCCAGAATCCATTCCTTCCTTCTTGGCAACTGCATAAGGGTGGGGTAGGTGCACATCCACATCCTCAGGTTCATCCACCTGACACTTGTAGGAGAAAAGGATCTTCGGCTCAGACCTGGAGTGATTAAAGGTTTGAAATGCATGTTTAAGCAATATGGTATCACAGCCACCTTATCCTAACTGAAACTCAGCAGTATTAGGTAACTGTGCATTCAGACCCTAAACACTCCTCACACAAGCTTTCAGTCTAGAAATTTATGGAAGAATACCTGCCATAAAGTAATGCTAAATGAAGCTTTGGATGAAGTTACCTCAGAGAAATAAAAATGGCAAAATCCTGACTCTGCTGTGGGAAAAGTGTCCTCATCTTTGAGAGTTTTGCACTACTGAGGGCAAGTGCATCCAAACACCACTAGACTCAACAGAAGCCTGGCTACTGACACCAACAGGAGTCAGAACAGGACTCTACCTCAAGTTGCATCTGTGCACATCATGAAAACCAAAATTCAAACGCTTAGAGATGGAAGCTGCTGATCCACAGCTTCAGTGTTCCCTTCCAATTTCAAAAGGAATCAGAGGCACATTTTTACATTTTAAAAGTACTTCATGTTCTTAGTTACTTTTAAAGCCTGCTGTTTCATGCTTATGAACAAAAAAGCGCCTGCATTAAACCAGTCGGGTTTTCCTAACAAGGTGCATCTCCTGTGAGTGGCCACACGGCGGCAGCCTCGGCACAGGCATCGCCCTTCCCAGGGCTTCTCACTGGTGATTCTTGGGCCTGTTGTAGAGACTTCAGCGAAAGTTACCTAACCCCTAGATCCTTCTACAAAACCCACCCAGAAGACTATTTAACCTTCCAGGGCTCAATGCCTCACTAACCATTTACTAACAACTTCAGCAGAAAAACTTGGCACTAGCCGAGGTGCTGAGGAAGTGATCCTCAGAAACGTATGTGAGGAATACAGCCATCAGCTCTGCTCTGCATACAAAGGAGTCCTGAATAGAAGTGAGCAGCCCCGAGTCACACAGGAAAATCTTCAAGGGCAGAAATTAAAGGGGGTTCTCTAACTGGCATTCCAGTACTGTCTTTAATGTAATGATGGAGAGAACTTGCGTGCAGAACAATTAAATGACAGCACATACCCTCTAAACTCCTGTCCCTGGCTACTCACCCAAAGAAGCCTTTCAGAAATGCCACATAGATGAGAGGTGCAAAGAAGCTGAAGTAAAGGAACGTGGTAGCATCAACACAGCTGTCAATAACAAAAGAACATGAAGGGATTTAGGACTCAAGCATTAACACAGCTGAGTAACACAAACTACGTCCTCCCCAGAATAATCTAATTTCTCTCCAGTGCCCAGAGGACAAGAAAAGTCTTGTGCTAAACAAATTTAAAATGATGCAAAGTAACAGACATTGTCATCAACATCTGTCACTGCTCCTAAACACTCAAAAGGAACTATGCCAAAACCCAAGGTCTGACCAAGAGCACAGTCTCAGTGCTCCTAACTTTGACTCTCAGATGTGACACTGATTCCTGCAGAACAAGATCCCAGATATGAATAAGGGTGTTTTCATATTTCTAGCAAACAGACTATTTCCTCCCTTATCACCCATTAAGCACAAGCCAATAGCCAGACTTCAGCAGAGTCAAACTATTACTCTCACTCCCCATGCCCAGACCACTGCAGCACATGCTGCTCCACAACCTCTCCAGTGTGAGTTTCCTGACCACTTAGAGGTGTTTTGGCACAAAACAAAACCAACAGGTTTATTCCTTCTTAGGAACATAGCACAGGTTTGTTTTCTTGGGAGAGGCAGTGTTGAAGGACACTCAAATGCAGCACAAGATACAGCACTGCAGACCTCCTCCCCCAGCATACATACCACAGTCCTTCTATGATATCCACACAGAGGAGGGCACTGCCCAGGCCCTGCACTAGGTTCAGCAGTGCCAGGATGCCAGCATAAATATAAAAACTCTTCCTGGCTGTGGGAAAGACATGGACACAGATGAAGGTCAACCTCAAACACCAGATCCATGCAAATTTGATGGAGATTCCAAACCCAACAGAAGCATCTCACTACCTTATCTCTTTAAGAACTCTTGAAGAATTAAGACTATCCTGTCCCATGCTGGCAGGATTGATGGTGGTGTAAAAGAGTAAACCATACACTCCTGCATGTGTATATACACACATCATGGGTTTTGAAAATATATGGTTATGGCAACCCATACAAAGATTTAATTGGCAAGCATGTAGAACCAGTGTCAGTCACATAACTGAATGCAAGAAAAACAAACAAAAGAGACAGTTGAACCAGAAGCTGTGCTATTCCAACACAGAGCACTAATAAAACTGCTCAGGACACCCCAACACGAGCAGCAGGGCAGATCAGGCACAGGTTCCCTCAGGGTACCTCCACAGAGATGCCAACGCTAGTTAGAGAGAAGAGCTCAATGCAAACACCTTAGTAACAGCTTCTCTCTCTATTCAAGAACTGCAGATATTCTGCAACAACAACACATTAAAAAAAAAGGCATCTTAATAAAGTCCAGATAAAAATTGAGTAGCTCCCACTTATAGCCTTTCCTTCCCAGGGGATGACCAGCATGCACACTCACATGCATTTCAAAGGAAGTTGTTATTAAAAAGTCATTTTTTAGGTCTCTCAGAAGATTATATATTTACATTATACCTGTATCATTAACTGAGCAGGTCTTGTTTTCTTAAAGTAATTGTTTAGCTACTGAATTAGCAGTGTAATTGCTCTCACTCTGCTCTCCAAAAGGCACTACTATTTTTTCCAGGGACAAGTTGTTGGTTTTTTGCCATGTTATCTGTACCCTGATACAGTGGAATGCATCTGCAGCACAAACATCCAGGAACCTCTTGTTCCCACCAATGCTTTATCCTGGTGCTGTCTCCAAGGATACTATGGAAAACACTACACTTACTTACAGGGCAAAGAAATCCGGTCTTTCAGAGGAGTTTTTGGAAGAATCACCACCAAGGAATAGACCTGTTGAGACAAAGAACTAACAGTTCCAAGGCTGCTTGGCAACTGAACTCAATATTTGCAGGGGTGGTGTGTGGTATCATGCAATCCCTACATGTCTCAGGGCAGAGGCACAAACCCCCTGATACTAAACCCAGGACAGATGTGAAGACCCCACAACTCACCCTCATCAGCACAAAACTGCTGGTCACTGAGAAACAAGGGTGGGAAGAACATCTGAGTTCAGCTGGAATTCAGCTGCCCCAGCTTACACCACTCTCAATGCACCTCTATTGCTTCAGCTTCCCTGCCACATGAGAAGCATCAGTGCTGCACTGAGGCAGGAGGGGGACTAGGGCATTCTTGTGCACAAATCATCCTCCTTGCTCCACTTAGAAAATACAAAGAAGCTATCAGAGTGCATAACACATTCCCAGTACCAAAAGGAAGAAACAGGAGCTGGCAAGCCAAAAGTGTCTCCCTCCATGGCCATAGATGTTGAAGTCTTCTGCTGAGAGGTGGGCATCAGGGTACAGGATTTCCAGGGTGCCCTAGAAGAAAAGTGGCACCAACATGATTCTGTTACAGGCATGTATCCTCACTGAAATGCATGTCTGGATAAGGGACACTGTGTTTAAAGAAGTTCAGATAACAGCTGGCCTGCCCCTCAAGAACTAACCATTAACCCTGCTTAGGCCAATTTAGGCTCACACACAGAGGAAGAAACTGAAGACAAAAAGCAAGGGGTTAAAAATGGCAGGAATCTGCATCTGAAGGAAAATGGTATCAGTGACATTCCAGAAGAGAGACTGCGTGGACAGGTGATGCAAGCAGTTACCTATCTGAAATAGACTGAGAGCTCCATTTCCATCTCTAGATTAGACCTTTATGCTGAAACATCTAGAATATAGACAACTTGGGAAACCTTCTAATTCAACTGAATTTCTGAAAGTGGTATGAACAGAAGCTACCATACAGACAGTGGAGAGAAAAGTGCTTGTAAGCAGAAGCACTACTGAACCCAGACATAGTTAAAACACTTGATATTTAATGAGGCTCCTCCAGATTTATCATGTGGTAATGATCAGCTCACTGCCTCCACAGGCAAGAGCAAAACAAAGATCTGTGTGTTATTCTGGTGCTGCCCTAAGCATAGACACAGGGCTGACCACTGACAAGCCAAGGAGAAAAATAAACCCAGACACAGATTGCATTGTTCAGAGATGTGAAGACATGGCTAATAAACTGAGATAGCAAGCCAGCTGCAAGTTTGAAGAGAAGCAAGAGCTCTCAGCTCTCAGAGTCAGCAGACAAGAGGCCAATGCAGTGCCCTTTCCTGGCAAGCACACCCTGGGTTTCTCCATCTAGTTTTCATGGCCCTTCCAAGTAGATTCAGAACTTGTGGCAAGTGTGGAAAACCTCATTCCTGTTCAAAGATTCCCTAAACAAGGCAATCCATCTAAACCTCCTCTTATTTCTTCACCTTTGCTGAGCTATTCATGCAGTAAAGAGGACAAGCAGATATCTGCTTATACATTGCCACAAGCATTCAGTCTTCCTCCAAAACCACATCCAAAGTGAAAAGCTGTTACTTCCAGATAGGAGCTACACAGTTAACTGCTTACTCTTCAAGCAAAGTCCTCTCTTTTGAAAAGACTAAGTCTTCTGCTCCAATGTACTCACCTGGGTGACAGAATATGCCAGAGACAGCACAGTAGTGATTGCCAGTACACGTTTTACACTTGACTTGCTCTCCAGGTGACCTGTAATTAAGGAGTACAGAAGTGACTCAGGATGTAATCCCAGCACTGGTTAAAATCAGTTCTTTTCAAAACCAATAAAGGAAAACACTTGTATTTGCAGAGGCCTTCAAGGGAAGATTAAAGATCATTTAACTCTGTTTGGAGAGTTGAGCCTTATGCAAACAAAATAATACTTAAACAACAGATTTTAACTTGCTTTCTGTGTGTCCACACCAATATAGAGAAAACAACTAAGTTCTTATGCTGAGGTAACAAGAGGAAAAAAAAAAGTCAGGACTGACTCCAGTATCACATACACTGAGATATTGTAAAGCTTCTTCTCAGGAAAAATAGTTGATGGGAGTCCAGGTTAGAGAAATCTATACTGGAATATGCTGGAGCAGGCAATCTTCAGAAGCTCCTTCCAACCTAAATTACTCTATGAGCCCTGAAAATCTGAAAAAGTTACTGCTCAGGTGTCCCACTGGCAATAACACCTTCCAACACCTCTCTTCTACCTCTGACTCACAGGAAGAGGCATTTTTAATTGCACAACTGAAAGAAGTAGAATTAGAGATTGCAGGTACAGTTAAAGCATTTGAAAGAAGTCAGAATGGAATCAAACCAACCAAGGATGGGATAGATCTGTAGTATATTCAGCCACTTCTAACTAAAACTCTCCAGTTTGTCCTTTATATTTACTCTAGAGCTTCTTCACCTTATAGAATGAGCATCTCCATGAGCTTATAGATGCAGCCTCTGTGGAAAGGGAATAGAAAACATCCAAAGTATTCAAAAATCTCCCAGCACATACCAAAGGCAAGGCCTAGAATCACCACACTCAGTTCAATTGCCAGAAGGAAGAACCTTGTGATCTCCCACAGGATCTAAGGAATAACAGAAACCAGACAAACATGATTAGATGGAACCAGAAGTTTGAAGTTAATACAGCAGAACTTCAGAGGATGGCAGCCTCTGAATGGAACAGGTCATTGCCACAAGCCCTTCACATGCTTTGTAGGGATATTGATCACATGCTTGTTCCAAGCCCTGTTCATGCCTGTGAAACAGAGCAGTTGTGTGGGAGTGAGCAAAGAGCATGTCTACAGAGAGGCCATGGTTCGCCCCAGCTGAGGATCTGTCACTTGTCTCAGATGTGTTCTTTCTGCTGTGCTTCCAAGGAGCACAAAACCATGACGACCTCAAAAATATAACATCAAACAAGGCCAGTTCTTAAAGCAGTAAATATCTCTGAACAAACTCTGTATTCTTCCCTCCTCCAAAGTTACTACTCCTTAAATATAAAGCATATTCAATCCCAAAGCCCTCCCACCTCCAGCTTGTTGTTTTCAGTCTCATGCTTTATTTGGTGAAACAAGACCAATAAAACAGCAGGTGAGGCAACTTCCCAGCAAGTCATGCAATAAATCAGTGCCAAACCCAGAGCAAGCATCAAGATTCTGGCTTATTAATTATTTCCCTCTGATCACTGAACAGTACTCTCTCTTGAAGATATATAATATTTTAAGAGGCATTTGATGAGACACTTCTAATCTCAGCAAATACACTGTGTGTACATATGAGAGAACACCAAAGAAACATAATGGACGGGATAGAATACATGTTTACAGGAAAAATGGACAGAGCATCCATCTTGCTACATGACTTTCCAGCAAAGTGCACTTATCAGCAACACCAGAGCTGAAGCACCTTTCCACCTATTCATTATTCAAGTCCTGGACCTACATCTGTTCAACAGAGGTGAATGAAAATGCTACAAACCTCCAGCCACTCACCACAAGCAGCACATCACAATGCTTTGACAGGTAACATTAAAAAAAGAAAGAATCCCAGTGACCCCAGAGCACAAAGCCAGAAGACCTGTATTCTGTGGATGGCTCCTCCTCTTCTAACAGCTCGAGAACTGCAGAGCTTTTTGGTTTAAGTAGTATTTTGCTACAAGTCAACTGACTACAAAGGAACAGCATGTACAAAGATATTTCCTGTTTGCCAAGGGTTCACTCTGTGCTCAGAGTGTCTGCAAGGATATTCAGATGTCAGTCTCAAAAGTGAATTTGGTTTTATTCGTGCTCAATACAAAAAAATTAAGCATTTTCAAAGAGTCATTTGAATAATGTAAGAGTAACAGAGGTCAAGTCTTGCTTATCCACTAAAGGTATGTTTACCTCTTGCAAAGAAGAATCATTTAATTCCTGCAATAGGAAACTTTGGCTGCCATTATTTGTGTGTCTATTTTAGGAAATCCATTGTTTTACAGCCCTGCATGTTGTGATGATTTAGGTCCAGTTATCAGAACAGGATTCCATAGTACACATAGCTATGAATACTGAAAAAGAACACATTCCTCTTGTAGACACGCAAAAGGGAAGCTGTAGCAGATTGCTGCAATTAGAACTGCACAAAGCAGAGCCTCTAAAGTCAGTGCTGCACCTACCTTGTCAGCAACTGTGGCAGCATCAGAGGCACTCACAGTCATGGACACAACGGCACGGGCAATACCAACTAAAGCCACCACAAATACCTGCAACAAAAAGATAACAAAAGTGATCTCATGTCAAAAGGCACATATGCAGTAGTGACCAGAAACCCTTCTGGAATACCATTTTCAGGTCAGTTTTCAAGCCTGATAACATGTACTAAGAAATTCCTGGAGCAGATTAGAGTTAGTTTCCTGAAAAAGATTCCTCAGACCTGTTAGATACAGAAGTACTGAGTCAGCATTTAGGAAAGAACAAATTGTCTCAACTGTTAGATTAAGCTCTAAAGAGTTCTCATCCAGTCCTTACAACCCTATCTTTACCAAGTCTTCCCACCCTTCAGTCCACTGGGGTAGGGAAGGAAGAAAAGAAAAAGTCAGAAAAGAAATTCCTCCAAATTACAAGATGAAATGGATGGTATGTCCAACTAAACCAATCACATCAGATAACAGAAGCCAGTCAATATCAGCTACCACACATCAGATCTGTGACCAAACCAAAACCTGCACTTCTCTCACTGCACACTGACAATGCCCAGGAATGCAGAGGAAAGGTCACCTGCAGCCAGTAGCTTAAAAACATCTTACCTTGCTACACTGTGCAACATAGAGATACCCAAGTCACCTCATGTGCCACTTAAGGTCATGTACCATGACAGCTCAGCAAGGCTCGTTTGCTGACCCCTGTGCTGTCACAGCCACACTATGTAATTAAGATCTCTGGTGGATATATCTAACCTGTGCTATGTAGACTTAGCCTCCAAGAAATAAGTTTTTTCTAGATAAAATTCTGAGTCACAGGCTGATTCTACTGATGCAGGTATGAGACAGCTAAATCTTTCAAAGAACCAAGAGTCCAAGCTGATTCTAAGGTGGTTAGAGAACAGAAATGACCAATAAGTCACTTATAGCTGAGTATCTCCTTGGAGGAAGAGGGAGTGGAAATGTCATGAAAGAATACAACAACAATCCTTCCTGAGGTGGAAAACACTGACAAAAAAAAGATCCCTGAACATAATGGTGTTCTAGAGCAGCAACAACTCATTGGAGAGGAACATACACCTTTTTTGGTTCTTCTCTAAGCAGGTAGAGACTCTTCCCAATCTGCTAACCTCACATTAATCACTGACTCCACAGGAAAGCATTCCTTCAGGACATGCCAAACAGCCAACTGAAAGGAAATCCTCACAGAACAAACTTCCATCTTCATTTCCCAATAACATACTCCAGAAGATCAAACTGAATGGAAGCATTTTCCTCTAAGGCTGAGTTTGGCTGGGAGAAAGTGAATTGCCTCCCAGTATCTGGGATGGGACTGTGCTTTGGATTTCTGCTGGAAACTGTGTTGATAACACAGGGATGTTTTCATTACTGTCCCACAAGAGGGGAGTGAGTGGCTGCTTAGGGCTGAGCTGCTGGCTGAGGTTAAAACACAACTGGCTGTTTCAGCATTTTCTGTTTCTCACTCTGTTTAGAAAAAGTCAACAGCATAAAGTCAGTTCCCGATGAAGGGCTTTGGGTTATCAAGAGTTTTGTTTCTCAAAGCCTTTGGCACAAACTTCTACTGACCATGTGCCACACTGAGGCAAGCCAGGATGTCAAAAAGCACCCATGATAAAGCTTCTGAATGATATTTTAAAATAAACTTAGGTAGGATCTTAGCTGCATTTACAATGCCCTGTGAGTAGTATCACAGTTCACAGGTATGATATTCAGAGATTATTAAAGAGACCACCTTAATGTGATCCAAAGCTGCCAGTGCCTTTTTAAACTGTTCAAAGAACAACAAGATCTCAGATGTCTGTGAACTGTAACTGTACTGCCTGTATATTCTACTTCCACATTGAACTATCAAGAACATCAAGTCAGGGGCACTTTCATATAATGGGAAAGAAACTAACAGGCTTGGGTTTCTACATTCTCACACTAACTAGAACCCTGTCACATCATCATTTTCTGCAGAAGACGACCAAGCTTTTCAATTGCTTCACACAAATTACTTTCCTGTGTTTCACTTTCACTACCTCAGTGAAAAGCTGGGTTTGTGTCCTGTTACTTACTGCAAGGAGCAAGGAAAGTATAAGATACTAGATTCCAAGACATCAAAACAACAAAGGAAGTAAAAAGGAAAAGAAAAAATTCAATCACCACAGGAGGCTAAAATCCACTCCAATCCAGCCAGATATGGTCTCAGAATCTATTAAAAGCTGGATTCAGACAGTGAAAAAAAAATCTCTCTCTTTCTTGTAGGCATTTGACAAAAAATAAATTTATCCCTGAAAGAGCTGGTCTAGGCTCTCTCCACTAGTTAGTGATATTGTTCATGAGTGGTAATAAAAACACTCATCAATTCAAAGGCACAGAATGGTACTCACTAGAATGTAGAATGTAGTGAAGATTGGGCTAGAAGTGACCCGGATTTTGGCCCTGGCAGAGGGCAGCTTCCAGAGAAGAAACATAAAGAAAAGCACATTGGGAACCAGGAGCAGAAGATCCCAGTAGCGGACTCTGCAAAAAGTAAATAAAACAGGTTTTCTTCTTGTTCTTCAGCCTCTAGAAGAAAAGGAACAGACCCAGTCCCTTCTCAACCAAACTCTGAGAAACAAAGCTCTCTTTGCCCAGGGTCAGACTGTGATCCCACTTCCTCCAACTCACCTGGACTTCCCAATATCCTCATAGAGCAACAACAGGCACTTGTGTGGCACAGTGATGTTTTTGTCATCAATTGCCTGCGTTGTCATCGGGGACAGAGTTGTCACATTATCCAGTGCTGTCACCAGGGCAGTCGAGTGTGTGACGTTGTCAGACCCAGGGAATCTCATCACAGACATGATGGACTGGAACATCCTGTCTTCCTTCTGGTCCAGGTCAAACACAGGCAATACAACCACAGCAGAGACAAAAAGCAACATTAAATCAGTTGTGAGTCAGAGCTAAAAACACACATCCTTGACATTAGGCCCCTGCACAACTGCTTCCTGTGCTTGGTACAGCAAATTATCATCCTCTGAAAGACTGTATTACACAATGAAATGCCACCTGCTCTTATTCTGCACACAGCCCTTAGAATGGACAGTACAAAACCATTATCTTGTATCAGAGTAACAAGCACCTTCAAAATGGTATAATAATATGTTGGATTAAATTTAGTGACTCTGAGCTTTGGCAGATTCCTAGAAGAAATCAAGGCTAAGAAGCAATACACAGGATCATCAGATGAAGACTGATACCCTACTTTACCAAGATACTCGTTACCATTCTGGCTCCCAAGATCAAGAAGATACAGTTAGTGATTTGATTTCAACTACTGCAAAAAAAAGAGATGAAGGGCCCTACAGAAAACCTGTTAGTGACCAACCCTGCAGTCAGGGCAGGGGGAGGCTCATATACTTCTAAGGGGCTATGCAGCGTCGCTATCCTTCAAACCCAACACTGGCAAAAGCCAAGATTCATCTTTTCTTTCTAACTCTGCAAGACACCAGAGCTATTCTGTTTCTGAGCAGAGCAGCAAGGCTGGGAAAAGACAGTGCCTAAAACCCTGTTAGCATAAAGATCTTCAGCTTCTCTACATCCACCAGTCCCAACTGCACTGCCCATCTCAGATACAGCATCATCACTGGTAGTTTATTAACCCAGTCCCAGACACAGCCCTACCTAATGGGTTTCCTAAGGCCAGACTCTTAGGCAAGCAGAGTGCTATGGCCAGAAGAGTCCAATGTCACAGAGCTCCACTTTTTGCCTGCCTGCCTTACCTTACACCTCTCTCACTCCTCAGAAAGATGACAAGACAACTTCCCATTCCCCTGATGAAACATTTTTGTGTGCCTCCCCAAGAGAATATTCACAACTTTTCCACCATCTATCTATCCCCCACACCCTACACTGCTGTGATATTAACTGTCCCTCCCGAGTTAAACAGAAACTGCTCTGAAATCCATAAAACTCCATGGGCTTCATGCATGTGCCAGTGGCATTGGCAAAAACCAATGCAGAAGGAGTTCAAGCCTCTGTTAGTTCTACAATTGCCTCGGAAGCCTAAGTGGACTATGGAACATGGCACTTTAGATCAGCATTTAGTATATACTAGTTTTGGCCTGATTTACCTTACTAAGCCTGCTCCTGATTTAATGCATCATCTTGTACAAATCCTCTCTTCTCACCCTAAAGCAGCAACTCTCAGTGTTAAGGTACTTGAGTAGCTACAAGCTGAATACAAATACAGGGTCCAATCACCTCTCTTGGCAATCCCCAAGTGATCACAGACAACAAACAGATTCAAAAAGATAAATCTCTGTCAGTTAACATCTTAAAGATGCACGTTGCCAGGGACAGCACTCAAACAGTCTGTGTAGTATAGCTAATCCAGGATTTATTGCAAAAAAATTCTCCCTGTTTGACTTCAGCCCTGGCTTGCATGGTGAAAACTGACAGTCCTTGTGACAGGGCTCAGAAGGTATTTTCCCTCAGAGGTTCTGGGTGACTCATAAATTGGAAAGAATCAGCACAGCCCTGTGTCATCTGCTGAGCTTTTGGAGCTCAGTAGCACCTTCCCCACAAATGGCTTGAGACTGCCAGTCACAGGCAGCTTTCTCTTCAGAGGCTAAGACTCTTCCCAGGTTTAAGGGGCAAGAGGACCATCCCATCGTCAGCAAACAAACCCTCCCTTTGATGCATCCTTACTGACAGATACTTGCTGAGCTGGGATTTTCTTTTGTGACTGTCATGTGTGGTGCTGCACAACAGACATCATAGTAAACCAAACACACAGACCTGGAAGTATCAGCTTTGTGCTGAGATGGCAAAACCTGGGCCAAAAAATCCTAGTTCTAGTAGAGGTTCTAGCAAAAAACCTTCACATTCCAGACACGTCTGGAAGTATCCTCTCTTTCCTCCAGCTTCTCACAACCCTCCAGTATCTCTTCTGGGACAAAGAATTCCATCTGCCTGTCACACTGAAAAGAGCTCAACTATAAAACTGTAAGATATTTACATTCGAAAAACAACTTCTTATGAGAAGAACAAACGGGCTCCATTATTTTTTCCCAGAAGCCACCACTATCACACAGCAGCAGCAAGCTGCTGATAAGGAGAAGAGTTGGCCACTTGTAACAGAACTCCAGTCACGAGGTTCCAAAGGGCAAAGCAGAATCAAGCTCACCTCTTTGCCAAGCAGCTTGTTGCAGCCTAGTATTTGTATCCTATTCTTCCTCCCCAGAAGAAGTGTATACAAAGCAGAGGAACAGCACATCCAACATAAGAAAGGGCAGCCAAGGCCATCAGCCAGACAGCACGATGGTCATGCTTTTCTAATAGCTAAAGCCTACAGCAAGGACGTGGAGAATTGGCCTATTCCTGTCCAAATCACCAGGAAAAACCCCATGGTAACAAGACCATGGCAAGGATCCAGCTAGGGCTCCTCATCCCCAGCAACACTGCTCCTTACAGCATACTATCCTTGCCCCGTCTAGTCCTAAATAAATCCAGTCAGCTGAGCATATCCAAGAGCTCACTCACCACACCCTGTCCCCACGGGACTGTCCCCTTCAGCCAGCCCGGCCCATGCAATGGAGGCAAAATCACCCCAGAGCCACACAAAAAGAAACTAGTGCCACAGCTGTGGTCTCCCCTTTTCATCCAGCAGGCAGCTCTATACAACAGAAAACAAAATAAAACATCTTTCTACACCCCAGCCAAAGTCAGGCTGACTTGGCCAAGGCCAATTACTCAGTCCAGGCCCTGGACAAGCTGCATTCAGACCAAGAACACCCGTGTGACTCGTGGGCTGTGGTAACAGAGCACTGGGAAAAGACCCACTGCACCTTCAGGGAAACAGTATCTCACCAAGGGATGTTTCTTGATTCATGGCACCATAACAGTATCACAGTTCACACCATTGGCAATTCTCTGTGCTTTCAAAGCCCACCCCCAGAAAGGTGAATTACACCCTGCCAGAGTTTCCGGTCTAATAAAAAATTGAAACTTTCCCTCTTTTCTGCAAACAGTATCAGGAAGTCCTGCAAGTACAGGCTACCCTGGGGTTAAGATTTACCCTTTACGACCCTGTATTTGTGCAATAAAAACTGCACTGACCAGGCTCTTGCTTAAATACAACTGTTACTTCAACAATATGAAATGCTTTAAAAAAACCCAAATAAAATAAACACAAAACAGTAAAAAAAAAACCACCATGCTTTTTTCTTTCTTCTCTTTCTTTTTAAGACAGCTCTTCAACCCTCATTCTTGGCCAAAACAGCTGCATATTACATTTCATCCTCCGAACTCACAAGAGAGGGATTTTCCCCCAGTGACTGAGGACCTCTTTTCCCCCAGTTTCATTCTCACATCCCGTTCTTAACTAAGCTTAAAAAGACAGGAAGTGCAACGCTAAAAACAACCAAAGAAAAATACCAAAAGCAGAAGTGTCAACAATAAGCTAAAAGCCTCACACAGAAGCCCGGCCCAGGGGTGGATTTCAGAAACGCGTATCCCGAGCTCTTTGCTGTTTTGGTTTTGATTCCTCTGGAAGGCGGGAGCACAACGAGCAAGAAAAGTAACAGTGCGTGGTCACTTCGTTCCAGGCTGGCGAGGACGCGCTCC
>WEIV01003858.1:275440-302171 GCA_013390005.1 Calyptomena viridis
AGCGCAGCGCCGCGGAGCCGGGCGGGGACGGGGCTGCCACAGCCGGGGCTGTTCGGCCGAGCCCGGCGGCGCAACTGAGAGACAACCCCCGAGAGCGCGCCGGCTGAGCCAATAAGAGACACAAGGGGCGACAGAAATAGCGGCGCGAGCCAATGGGAAGAGGAAGGAGGCGGGGCTACGGGGGACGTTCCCGCCGCGTTTTAAAGGTGCCCCGTCCCGGGCTCCACCTGCGGCACCGAGCGGGGGGTTCGGGCAGGAGGTGATCCCGGGGTTTGGGGTGTCATATCCGCCTGTACCGGGCAGTCGCTGTCCTTCACAGCCCGACCCCACCTCCCAGGCCAGCCCGCATACCCCAATATCCAGCACACCCACCGCCACGCACTTCCAAGGGGAAAAACAGGATACACCTGTGTGGGAATTCTGTAGATGCAACCCAGGGGAGCTAATAATTTACGGAGATCCGACAATAAGTCCCTGCAGAGGAGAATGATTAACAACCCGTAAGCACGGCTTTTAGGAAAAGTTTAAAGCTGACTGAATTAACTCGGTGTACCTTGGACAAAAGCTGCTAAAGGAAAGCACAATCAATAATTAGCAGGAATTGCAGGTGCAAATACCAGGCAAACAGACGTTAAGAATAGTAAACAAGGAAGTAACTGTGACAAATGAGACAAGATTTATAAAGGAAATTAAACGAAATAACCATCTAAATACCAGCATGTTGTTCTCAGCAGAAACAGCTGTCTGTCAGGGAACAGAGTTTCAAGGAGAGTGCTTGTTATCTGAGTCATTCCAAGGACTGGAGGACATATCCTGGCGTGGTTTCTACCTGTGGCTCACCTGTGGCTGCAGGGATTGCTTCTGCAGGAATGTAAAGCTTTTGCTAAGCTGAAGTTTGCTGTACAGAGCCTACACCTCTTTAGAAGATCCCTACATTGGTCAAGTTTGCATGCCTTGCTCTAGCAAACAGCACAAACGGAGTTCCAGGCCCACCTCACACATACACCTCTCTCAGCTTAAATCTGCCTCATACCTCTTCTCAAGTTAAATTTTCCAGCTACGTCTCAGCAAGCCTCACAGAAGGGATGTACCTGGAGACTGTTGCCTCCCTATTTTTCTGATTTTCCACTGGGTTGAAACTGCTTTTTGCTGGTGTCATGCCTTTGGAATGACATCTGGAGAAGCCAGTCCTCAGCTTGTCTCATCTCACACTGTTGTTCAGGTTAATGATATGTTGCAATATTTTGACATGTTCTATTTATGGATCCAAGCTGAAAGCCTTCTGATCTCTGAGTTACAGAAGGGACACTTCAGTTTAGAGAGGTGGAGTGCTTCTGCCTAAGAAGTGCCTTGGTAACAGAGACAAGTAAAATCCATGTCTTCTCACTTGTAGCCTCAGGCACTAACTAGTTGTACATGTTACCTCCCACATAACTGTGTCAGAAGGAGAGATTTTGCTTTCCAATCCACCTGCTTTTTCCATCTGATCTACTCTGAGGCTAAAGCCCAGTTCCTTGGACACCAGATTCAAAAGCTGTCCTTTGGACAGAAGACTTCTAGGTGCCACCACAAGGACTGTGACACTTTAGCTCCCACCCTCAGTGGGATGTGAAGCAGAGGAGGTGGGGGATCCACACTTATCATTCCTTTGTATTAACCAGCCTTACCTTTCAGCTCCACATGGTGTGTGCATTCATAACTCCCACCTCCAAGGACTGCTTCATGTCCTTTCATTATCTGCATCATCTCCTCTGATGTGTGCATAAAGATGGCAGGGATCCCTCTGTCCTTGCTGTGTCACTCCATGTTAACGGGTTGAAGCAGGACAAGAGGGGACATTCACCAGCCTTGGTATAACCGTGGGGGCTCCAAGGAAAGCTGGCACTTGGTGCTGTACCTACTGCAATCTGCTGTGCTCTGGCACTCTCACCTGACTTGCAGAGGTGGAAGGTGCAGACATGGTTTCCAGGGCAGCATTACACCCTCACATCATCACCAAATTTCACTCTTCTGAGACATTTTGTCTCTCTCAAGTACTCTTTCAGCTTTTATTAGATCAGTCTGCCAGATAGGATATTACTTCTTATATGAAACTGTTTGCATGTTCAGGTGCTGAGCAACCGCAGGGACAGATGTGCCTGTCTTGTTTCAGAGCTGCTCTATCAACCTATTGATTTCTAGTATTGGTCATAAATTTGTACCACAGGACACCACCTGGGCTGCACTCCTGTATCTCTGCCCTTCTTTTCAAGGGGAATTCAGTCCCCAGGGCTCCTCTTGTGCTGTAAGAAGCCACCAGTCTGCAAAATCCTAGTGAGTGTCATTTTATATTCAGGAGTTTGGTGCTCAACTGAGGTCACCCCAGCGAGCAGTCTGGGCCCTGGCTGCATCCCAGCCTTCTCACATGCCTCAGTGCATCATCTCTAGTGCAGCAGAAGGACCCCTGTCCCATGCATGGTGGCAGCCTGATTTTAGGGATGGTTGTATCTTCCCAAGCTCAGTTCTTCTCAAAGAGACTGAGCACCCCAGCTCAAGCACAGGACCACTTGTAACAGGCATATAAAGAGAGCAGCAAAAACATGAATGTGATGCGTGGACTTCTGGTAAAGACAGACAGAAAAACTGTGTGTCCATCCCACTGCCTAGTACTTGGAGAGACAGTGGCACCCTCTGGTACCACTGGTTCATCACAGCATGTCACATCAGGACCTTGTCAGATAGCACCATCTTACCCAGGTCCTGGGCTGTCTTCCCTCAAGTCATAGAATCATAGAATCTTTTTGGTTGGAAAATTTTGGATATTCGGAAAAAATTCTTCACTGAAAAGGTGCTCAAGGATTGAAAAGGCTTCCCAAGGAGGTGGTGGAATCACCATCCCTGAAAGTGTTCAAAAAATGTGTAGGTGAGGAGCTTAGAGACATGGTTTAGTGGTAGACTTGGCAGGGCTGGATAAATGGTTGGATATGATGATCTTGGGGATCTTTTCCAATCTTCATGGTTCTGAGATTCTGTGACTTCTAAGACCACCAGTACTATGGTGGTCTCTAGCAGCCTTCAAGTGGGGGCATCTTGGAGGGGTCCCTGTGACTGTTTCACTCCAAGCACCAGCCAGCTCCCTGTCATGTGTCACAGAGAAGAGGCTGAGACACTCTTTCCTATTTATATAGCCATGCTCCTGCTTTGCTATATTAGTACCAGGCTGAATCATCCAGCTGGGCTCCTGGAAGAGCCATTTCAGATTGTCAGCTGCCTCTTCAGTCACTTTTGTTTCTGGTGTCTCCTGTTTCAGGGTCACTGTCCCACGCTCTAGCACAGCCAAGAGCAGAAATAACCTGATACTAAATAGTGGTCAGAAACCCTTCAGAGAATGCAGATCTCCAAAATCCAAACCACCTGCTGTTATGCAGGAGTCTGTGGCCTGGAATGGAAGCATGTCACCTCTTTGCCAAACATCAGCCTATTGCTTGTTTTGTCTCTCCGAATTCCTCTTCCAGTTTCTATGGAACAGGTGTTTTTCTTCAGTTCCTCTCTCAAATGGCATTGCTCGCTGCTCAGAACAGCTGGGGAGACAGACGTGTGTTCTCCAGGATGACTCTGATCAGCTCCCTGATAACTGTTATCACACACAGGGTCATTAAAAAACGAAATGAAACAAAACAAAACAAAAAAAAAACCAAAAAAACCCAAAAAAAACCCAAGCAAAATGCCAGAAACTCCTTCCTACTCTTGTAGTTTTAATGATAATCAGAACAGGAATGATTCAACTGGGTGAGTGGCAAACCCAGTCAAGCCAGACTTGATTTTAGCCGCGAAAGAGGCAGACATGAGCACGGGAATTCCCAGTGGGATCTCTCGCGTGACTCGGGTTCCTGGCAGGAGGAGACCCCTCGAGCCGAGAGGGAAATGCCCAAATGTTTGCCAGTCGTCGCTGCTGCCCGCCCGGGGCCCGAGCCTCCTCAGCCGGGGATGACCGGGGTGACCCAGCCTCCCGCCCGCTCCAGGCTCCCGCCCCCTTCATCCATATTCATAGCGGGCGGAGACAGAATCCAGCTATTTATTATTCATGAGGTTTAGCGCGCTTTTGCTGACCACGTGAGCCGGTTTTCGCGCGGAATCCGGCCGGGCAGGAAGCGGCGGTGATGGCGGTGAGCGGCGGGGCCGGGGGTGGGGAGCAGGGGACCCATGGAGTTGGGGTGCAGCCCCCTTGGGGTGCGGCCCCCAAGTCCCCCCCAGGGAGACGTGGCGCTGCGGTCGCGGTCGTGCGGAGTCCGGAGAGGATTTCGGGGTGAGGGGGGGTTGATGGAGGTGCTCTCGGCGGGGACTCCCGAAACGCCGATGGAAGTTTTCCACGTGGCCCGCGCCGGAGAGGAGAGCCAGGCCGGAGCAGGATAGGACCCTTCCCCTCCCCTCCGCCTGCGTTGGGCTCGGAGGGCGAGTTTAACCCCCCCAGCCCCGCCGCGTGTTTCCATTGTCATTTGCGAGGAGGGCTAATTATTACAACTCATCGGTGATCCGTGCCCCCCTTCGGACCGCCGCCCCCATCGCAGAGGCCCCTGGAGGCACTGATCCCCCTCTCCCCTCGCGGCCCCGGGTCCCCCGCCCTCACCCCGTCCCTCTTGTCCCTGCAGGACTCCTCCGAATCGCAGGCGGCGGTCACCAGCCCCGTGCGGAGCTCCCGCCGCGGCGATGCCTTCACGTCCAGCCCCGGACGGGACCTGCCCCCCTTCGAGGATGAGTCTGAAGGGCTCCTGGGGACCGGGGGGCTCCCCGAAGAGGAGGAGGAAGAAGGGGAGGAACTCATCGGAGAAGGAATGGAAAGGTAAGGAAACCGGTGGGAGTCAGCTTCTGTGCGGAGTCGTGTCCCGAGGCTGGGGACGTCATTGCAGCCGGCGACGTGGAGAGGGGCTGTCAACCATGGTGGAGTCCCTCTGCTGTGCAGGTAGCTGGGGTGAGGGCGCTGAAGAGCTGCTGGACGGTGGAGAAAGGTCCGGGCATAGTGTTGTTTGAGTCCTGGGAGAAAACTGAGCAAAGCTGGGAGCAAAGTGCCATCATGGTCTAGTGTAGGTAAACCAGGATCTCCCTGGTTGCATGATGTGCGTCCAGCCCAGCTCTTTACTCCTGCAGGCATACATTTTTATAGTTTTTTACTCAGCCAGGCGTGCCGGCAAGCTGGTGAACTTTACAACACAAAGGCTTGAATCCTGTCCTTAATAACCATAGTGCTGGAGCCCTTGGCATTCATAACAGTGGTTCTGGAGCCCTTTACTGCAGGGCATCTTCAGCTGTGAAGTGCCTTCTTGCTCAACATGTTCTGTCTTGCTGCGGAACAACTGTCCTGACACCTACCCAGCAGTAGCCAGAGGAGGGTTGGAGAAGGGCTTTCCTGGCCTGATTCCATGCATTGTGTGTGTGCTAGGGACTACCGCCCCATCCCCGAGCTGGATGTCTATGAAGCAGAGGGCCTGGCCTTGGATGATGAAGACGTGGAGGAGCTGACTGCCAGCCAGCGGGAAGCGGCAGAGCGCGTGATGAGGCAGCGGGACCGCGAGCTGCAGCAGGGCATGGGCCGCATGAGGAGGGGGCTGCTCTACGGTAGGTGGAACGAGCTGTACCAAGTGGGCTGCTGATCCTCCTGTGGTTGACTGTAACTTGGTCTTGCTTAACTCTTACCCTCAGGTTAGCAGTGAGTTCTCTAGAGCTCCGGTGTATTTGAGCTCTTAGTTAAGTCACTGGCTATGGGCTTGGCTGGATTCCCCAGTGCATGATCCCTTTCATTTGGGCTTCCTAAGAGGTCACTTGGTGTGTTTGTCTGCTTACAGCTGAAACAAAGTCAGGATCCTGCGCCCGCATCAAAGGGTTGGAATTCATACAGCATATGCTGTAGAGTTTGTTGGTGTTGATGTTCCTGTACAGACTTTTGTGGGCTTTTGGGGATGGAGGGTCCCCATTCCTTGGAGAAGCCCATTCCTTGGTCAGTGCACTAAAGGACATGAATGTTTGCTGTTGTGTACAAATCTTGCTAATCACACTCCTGAGGTCTTTAGCCTATGTTGTGGAAGATACAGGAACCAGGATTTAAGCTGGGCCTGGGATGTCTTTTGGTTTGTATCCCAGGCTCTGACCTACTTGCTTCCACAGCTTGTGCAATCCCACTGTGACTAATCCAAAGAGTGGGAATGGGAATCCCAGCTCTTCAACAGTTTTTCCTCTCAACTCTTAGACAGTGATGATGAAGATGAAGATCGTCCTTCTCGGAAGAGGCGGCTGGCAGAACGAGCTGCCGAGGGCGTGGAAGAGGAAGATGAAGACATGATTGAGAGCATTGAAAACCTGGAAGACATGAAAGGACATTCAGTGAGGGAGTGGGTTTCCATGGCAGCTCCCCGGCTTGAGATCTACCATCGCTTTAAGAACTTCCTGAAGACCCATGTGGATGACCATGGACACAATGTCTTTAAGGAGAGGATCAGTGACATGTGCAAAGGTAGGGCTGGGTGATGAGAGACTCTCCTATTTATGTGGGTCACAGTGTACTCTGTGGTGCTCTAGTCCAGAGGTGGATTTTTTTTCTGCCTACCCTCTTTGTTCCAGACATTGAGTCAGCACTTTAAGGAAGTCCGATGCTGAAGGAGATAAATGAATAATGGAAACATGTCTACTATCTTCTTTGATTCTGGCTGACTAATTAGAAGGCCCCTGGCGTCTCCTGCTCATTAATATTCACATTATAGAAACACTAGCTAAAGAATATGTGGGGCAGCAGACAGTGGTCTGCAAGTTTGTGATCTGAATGAGACAACAATTGCTTGCTGTCTGCGCCAGTAACTTTCTCACACTGGAAACTGGATTATCCAGCGAGGAGACACAAATAGACACTGTGACTTTGGAAACCATGTCAGTGTTGCAGCCTTGTATTCTGACTAGGCACTGCCAGAAGAAACAGTCATTAAGGCTGTCATTGATGAATTTTAAAAGCAGAAATTGTCACATCTAGGAACAGCTCATGTAACTGTACTTGCTGTATTTCTTTATACTGAGCAGAAGCTTGAGCAGTGGAACAGAATTAGTTTTATACAGCTACGAAATAAAGGGCATTTGTCTCATCCCTTTCCACGAACATAAGACACAGGAGGGTTTTTTGCCAGCCATTCAGCACACATAATGTCTCTCCTATTAACCTCGGTTTCCTGGAGGTCTCTGAGAGAGTTGTGTGTTGAGCTGAGGCTTTTGAATCTTAGGAACACTGAGCCTGGGAAGTATCTGTGTAGAACTGGAGAGGAACAATCACAAACTTGGTACTGATAAAGAATTTCTTAGAGAAATAATTTAACAGAGTTTTCCACCCATTTTCACATTGTTGACCTCTAAACATTTTCAGGGAAGGTGCAGACATCTGCAGCCCGTAGGATACAGGCTTGTCTCTTCTGGCTATCCCTTGCAAACTCCTTGAGGAGAGAGCAGGTTGAAATTCCAATTCACCCCATCTTTTTCTTAAGAGAACAGAGAGAGTCTGGTGGTGAACTACGAGGATCTGGCAGCCCAGGAACATGTCCTTGCCTACTTTCTGCCTGAGGCCCCAGCAGAAATGCTGAAGATCTTTGATGAAGCAGCCAAGGAAGTGGTGTTGGCCATGTACCCCAAATATGATCGTATTGCTCAGGAGATCCATGTCCGTATCTCCCACCTCCCTCTGGTGGAAGAGCTGCGGTCGCTCAGGTAAGAGCAGAATTACCAACAGTGGCTGTGGGGCTTGCAATAGGCTTTGGGGGGCTCAGGAGGACTCACCTGTGAGCTAAACTTCTGGGTAAGTCTAATGATACGACTGAAGTTATCACAGGAAAAAAGGCATATTAAGGATGAACTTTCAGCATCCCCAAGATAAAACACAAACCTTGGTGGAAAACTGGTGTCTTGTAGCAAGAGTATTTCTGAAGGGTGTTTTGCCTTCTGTGTCCTGCATCCAGGGCATCAGTGCCCTCTCTTTCCTCAGGCAACTGCACTTGAATCAGTTGATCCGGACTAGCGGAGTGGTGACAAGTTGCACAGGGGTCCTGCCTCAGCTCAGCATGGTCAAATATAACTGCAGCAAGTGCAGCTTCATTCTGGGACCCTTTTTCCAGTCCCAGAATCAGGAGGTGAAACCCGGTTCCTGTCCAGAGTGTCAGTCTCTTGGCCCCTTTGAAATCAACATGGAAGAGGTAAGAGATGATGTGCTTGCCTGGATGGGGCTGGCTGCTCATCCTGTTCCACTGCCTGTTCCTCCCAGCCCTGACTTGGCTCCCACCTTTTGAACAGCTTGGTGCAGGGAGAGGGGTCTGCTGCTATATCTAGAGGTCTGTGAAGGTAGATTTTGTCTATTTGAGCTCTTGAGCTGAATGTAGTTAATTTAGCAAGCAAAAGTAATTTACTGCCACATTATAGGTGTTTGGATTGAATCTTTTGCCTCAGTTATCTTTGTGGTACACAGTTATTTATCCATATTTTAGAAGTGCAGACACAGACTGTCCAGCTCTCCTCCTTCCAAGTTAGGTCAGTTTGTCCTGATCTGTCAACTAAGGAAACCAGAGTACAGTAGCAAAATCATTGATGTGGGGCTTCTGACTTCAGTTCTTTGCTTTTATACCTTTAACCATCACGAGTGGAGCATCCTCCTCCGAGGAACTGGTCCAGTATTTTGGTGGACAAACACTGTGGAGGCTGAAACAGTGGTGAGATGTGGCGAAGTGCTTTCCCATCCCCACTGTTGTCTATCACATCTTGGAATCGCTCCTCACTACCTCCCTCCTCCCATGCCCAGAGTTTTCTAACTGAAGTGTGGGAAATCTTTGAAAGGAGCTTCTCTGGTGATGTGCCTGTGAAAAGCACCAGCCATGCTGATGGCTGCCAGACTTGCTGGGTAACTTTTATTTTGTTCTGCAGACAGTCTATCAGAACTACCAGCGCATCAAGATCCAGGAGAGCCCTGGGAAGGTAGCTGCTGGCAGGCTGCCCCGCTCCAAGGATGCCATTCTCCTCGCTGACCTGGTGGACAGTTGCAAGCCAGGGGATGAAATTGTGAGTACATTGTTCGAGTGTGGGGTGAGCACAGAACATTTTTAAATTCTGACAGTGACATCAACAGATGTGTGGGGTTGTGAAGAGGGATTGTCCTCAGATGCATTTGGGCAGCTACTTTTGAGAATGCTGTCTTACAGTGGGCTGTGTATGCTGTGCAGACACTGACATAGCATTTCTTGCTTCCCAGGAGCTCACAGGGATCTACCACAACAACTATGATGGCTCATTGAACACTGCCAATGGGTTCCCAGTGTTCGCAACTGTGATCCTGGCCAACCACATTGCCAAGAAGGACAACAAGCTGGCTGTTGGAGAACTGACTGATGAAGACGTGAAAGTGATTGTGGGTCTGTCCAAGGATGAGCAAATTGGGGAGAAGGTGGGTCAGCCTCAGACATCCCTTCTTTTCCTGTTGACAGCTTGCCATCACCTGGCAGATGGATCAGAAAGTGATGAAACATGTCAGCTGGCCAAACAGTGGTTAAAGCAATCTTTAGAAATCCTAGTTCCCTCTGAATGGTCTTCTGTAGCTCTCAGACAGCTGTTGATGAGAGTCAGTTATAGGATGGAACTAAATAAGAAACTTTGCTTGTACTGTTGAAGGTCAAATTTTCTGTTTCTCTTCTCCCTTCTCTGAGCCTTCTGATCACAAAAGAAGTCTGGAAGACAGCTGAGAGGCACTCACATTGCTTATCTCTGATCAGTTTTCTCTCCCTGTATCTTGAAAGCAAAGCAGGAGAAGTGTTCTGAGGGGCCAGTGACTGCATTTCCAATTCCCTTAAGGGGATGTCATTACTTAGCTTAAGCTTTGGTAGAGATCTTCCTATGTATGCCAACACCTGAACCCAATATCTGAAAGAACAAAGCTGCTGGACTGGTGCATGTTCAACCTCACTTGGGTCAGGTTTAAGCTCTGTAAGGGGAGACTTCACTCTGTTATCTTGGATGTGCTGTTCTTTTAGTAACAGCTGTTGCAGTGAATGGAGCAGTTTCAGTTGAGCCAGGACTGTTTTTACATGAGTAGTCTCCAGCATCAGGTTATTTTCAGAATACCTTTGGGAAAACAAGCCAGTTCTTAATATTTGACAATGATGACAATTCATGTGTGGCATAGCCCATTCAACTACTATCATGTGCAGTGAGTAAGCCTCAAATCAAGGTCTCCAGCCTTACAACAGCTGATAACAGCCACTGTGATGTGTGTTGTGTACGGCAGAGTTGTGGAGGCAGTGGCAGCAGCTTCCAGCACCAGACTAAATTATCTGCTATGCCCCACCAGCACCATTTTTGTGAAGCTCCTGTATGGGACACTGGGTAGGTAGTTACCTTTGAAAAAGCCCCCATACCCTTGATAATAAAATACTCTTTGGAAAAAGCAGTATCATAAGAGTAACTTTAGATATGGCACCTTGCTGATGTTCCTGCAAAATTCTGCCCAGAATGGGAAATGGTATTGCCTGGACAACTCTTCTGGTTTCCCTTTCAGATTTTTGCCAGCATTGCCCCATCTATTTACGGACATGAAGATATCAAGAGGGGCTTGGCTTTAGCTCTCTTCGGCGGAGAGCCCAAAAACCCAGGTGAGTGTCACTTGTGTCACTTGGGCCTCACTCAGCGGAGGGCAAATGGATCTGGATTTGTCTGTGTTGTTGCAGTGAGAGTGATTAGAGTTGTCTGAGTGGCTTAGTGACAGACAAGGTAACAGACTGAGGAATATCTGTGATTGAAATGGCTGCTTTTATCACACCGAAAACTGTTACGAGAGTAGAAATGGTAGGACTGAAAATAGCTCCTGCTGAAAACCTGGGTAAGCTTTTATCCTCCAGGAGGTCATGTTTGATGCCTCTTCAGAGGTTTGACCTTTTGGCACCCTGATTTGTAATCTCCTTAGAAGGATGTGTGTGTTCAGCAAGGTTAGAAAGTTTGTTTTACAAAGATGACTGCCTCCAAAGATGACTTCCTCTTTCCTTCAGCTTCCCTTTAAACTGTGTCCCCCTGCCTGCTGGTTGCCCTCCCTTGAGCTTTGTGGTGTTCAGGGCAGGGTTGCTGTCAAGCCATGAACTTACCTGCCAACATGGCTTTCCCATTTTGTAGGTGGCAAACACAAAGTCCGCGGTGACATCAATGTGCTTCTGTGTGGAGACCCTGGTACTGCGAAATCACAGTTTCTTAAATACATAGAGAAGGCGTCGAGCAGAGCGATTTTCACCACTGGCCAGGGTGCTTCTGCTGTGGGGCTCACAGCCTATGTCCAGCGGCACCCGGTCAGCAAGGAATGGACTTTGGAGGCAGGAGCCCTCGTGCTGGCTGACAGAGGTGTCTGCCTGATTGATGAATTTGACAAGGTGAGCCAGCTTCATCTCTCTGGAAGGCTTAGATGTGAAGGGACCACCTGTAACCTCTGCAGTGAGGACACACTGTACCTCATGGGGACATCTCCCGGCTGACCAAGGCTCCTGCAGTTTGCTTAAGGCCTTGCTAGTCCATAGTGCAGTTTGCTGCCTTTTCAGACCATTAGGAACTGATTACCCTTGGTGTGTTGGGCAGTGGGGTATAAACACAGACTCACTCTAAGTCATTCTTGCTTTCCTGTAGATGAATGATCAGGATAGGACCAGCATCCACGAAGCCATGGAACAGCAAAGCATTTCTATCTCCAAAGCAGGCATTGTCACATCCTTGCAAGCTCGCTGCACTGTTATTGCTGCTGCCAATCCCATAGGTAAGTGCTGAGAGTCTACCATCTCAGGCCTCCAGCATCAGTCCACAGTCATGAGAGCTGTGGCACAGCTTCCTTTGGAGCAGAGATCAAGCGAGCAGTAAAATTTTGAGTAAAGTGGTGAAGGTCTGTGTTTGCTTCAAAGTTTCAGCCTTGGAGCCCATGTTTGACTTGGACTGTGACTGACTTTGACTTTGTCCCTGTGCTCCAGGTGGGAGATACGACCCGTCATTAACGTTCTCAGAAAATGTAGACCTGACAGAGCCCATCATCTCTCGATTCGATATCCTGTGCGTGGTGAGAGACACAGTGGACTCTGTGCAGGTACAGGCTGTGCTGTGAATCCAAGCTTGTGCTGGGCTTGCAGTGCTGCTGTTGGGATGCTCAGCTGCCCAGTTTTTCTGTCCAGTGAGTGTGTTCAGTGTCTATTAGTCCACTGCTCTGTTGTAGGATGAAATGCTTGCCCGGTTCGTTGTTGGCAGCCACGTAAAGCACCACCCAGGTAGCAAGGAGGCAGTGAATGGGGACACTGATGAGGTCATTCTTCCCAACACATATGGGGTTGAACCCATTCCTCAAGAGATCCTGAGGAAATACATCATCTATGCCAAAGAGAAAGTCCACCCCAAACTCAACCAAATGGACCAGGACAAGGTGGCCAGGATGTACAGTGACCTCAGGAAGGAGTCTATGGTGAGAATACTGAGGAAGGGGGGGAAGAAATGGGTATCTAGACTGCAAATCATCCTGAGACTGCCCCAGCATATGTTGACACATTCTTGCCATTCCCATCACGGAAGTCTGTGCCACTGTTTTGTGAGAGACAGGCAGAT
Source organism: Calyptomena viridis (assembly GCA_013390005.1). Classification (NCBI taxonomy): domain Eukaryota; kingdom Metazoa; phylum Chordata; class Aves; order Passeriformes; family Eurylaimidae; genus Calyptomena; species Calyptomena viridis. The sequence continues at coordinate 288,050 of WEIV01003858.1, forward strand.
CCTGCAGTGTCTGCTGAACAGATGATTCTTCATCTAAATGCAGAATCTCATCTGTTGGTGATGTGTGGACTGATGGACTGGACACGTATAGTGCCTGCCATGGCAAAATCCTCTTATTGTCACCCAGTCTGGCAGACCCACAGGAGATACTTGCATTCACTCAGACCCATATGCTCCTCTTACATTACAGGGAGCCATTATCTGTAGAAATACCCTTCTCTTTTGTCTGTGGGATCTCTTAGGCTTGTTTCATGCTCTCCAAGTGGAAAAAAGGTGTTGACGTCAGAGGGAGATTTTTGGAGCTTGAGAAAACTATACCTTTTCATTTTTAATTGGCTTTTTGTTTATTTAATTCATGTAAAAAGTTACTGGAGGAAACTGGATTGCTGATCCTGGAAAGGCCCTAAACAGTGGCAAAGAGTGACCCCACAGCATCCCCTCACACTGTGCTAAATTTGGATGACAGGCTGTGCCAGGCTGTGCAACCATGCCAGCAGGTGGCAGAGCCTCCTTAGCCTGAGTCCCCCTCAGAAGCCCAGAACATCTTCCTGCACTGTAAAAAGAATTGGATCCTGGGCCAGAAGCCACCTGTCTTGCCCTGTGTTTTGTAACCTTCAGTAAGGCATTGCCTCCTCTTTGTGCTTAGGCCACCGGCAGCATCCCCATCACAGTGCGGCACATCGAGTCCATGATCCGGATGGCCGAGGCTCACGCCCGGATGCACCTGCGGGACTATGTGGTGGAGGATGATGTCAACATGGCCATCCGGGTGATGCTGGAGAGCTTCATCGACACGCAGAAGTTCAGCGTCATGCGGAGCATGCGCAAGGTGGGCACTGGCTGCACCCCAGACCCCGTGGGGTCAACTGCAGTCTCCTTGCACTGCCCTGGCTGTGGGAAGAGACTCTTCCATGCTCTGCAAGGGTCTGTCCTGTAGAGCCAGGTGCTGAGCCCATGTACTGTGGGTCTGAAGTGTTAAGGAAAATTCTCTGTCTAACCAGGAGCCATTCTGGCAGTCACGCTTGCACCACCTGAGCGAGGACTGAGACCCCTTGGCAGTGACACGCCCCACACTCACACAGTCAGACAAGGTTTCCTTACTGGTTTCCTACAGCAGTCTCAGACATCTGGATCCTTAAAATAATTTAATTATGGTACAATAACAAAATAACATCTCTATCTGGGTGCTTCTGAGGGACTCCAAACAAGGCACTGTTCTTTGCCCATTGTTAGTCTGAGGTGGGGCAATTTTTTTGGTGGGCCTGAGATGGAAGTGTACCCCAAGCCTCTGTATCGAAAGCACTGCCATGTCTCTTCTTTTTTGCAACCTTCCCTGCTATGTTGGCACAGGGCTCCCTCTGCTGCTGCCATCAGGTGATTGAGCCGAGCAGACAGTTGATTTCTTGACGTTTTCTTAGAACTCTTAGGGGACATTTAACCACAGGGCAGCACTCACTGGTTTAGTGTGCAGTCTGCCCTTTTCTCTGAGTAGCAGGGGCTGGCTCCGAACAGCTCTTGGCTGGCCATAGCCTGGCATTTATCCACTGCTGAGTGTCTGCCCTCTGTCTGGACGACTCATGGCCTCTCTGGCCGCAGCCAGCCAAGTGTGAGCGTCTGCTGAGGAGACACGGGGCAGTCTGGGTTAAGGGAAGCTGCTCAGTGCCTTGCCCAGGGCCAGCCCTCCCACGGCTGTGTCCCCGTGGGCAGCACAGTCCACAGCAGTGCACTGCTGGCCCCCAGGAGACACCAGGGACCCGCCTGAGGCTTCAGATGGAAATAAGAACAGTCAGCAGAGGAGTGTTGTGGCTGTCAGAGGGCTGCCACTGCATGTGCAAGTGGCAGCTTGGCAAGGCCAAAGTCACTTGAGAAACACCAAGGCACAGGGGACAGCAGTGTCATTCAGTTCCCCTTGTGCTCTGTGGGAGGAGGGTGTTGGTTGGTGTTGGGCACAGGAGACCACAGTGCATCACTCTGTTCCTGGTCCTCATGGCTCACCTTATCTTCCCTCCCAGACATTCTCACGCTACCTTTCATTCAAGCGAGACAACAATGAGCTGCTGCTGTTCATCCTGAAGCAGCTGGTTGCAGAGCAGGTGATGTACCAGAGAAACCGCTATGGAGCCCAGCAAGACACCATAGAAGTCCCAGAGAAGGACCTGGTGGACAAGGTATGGGCTTATAACAAGCTGCCTCTGCAGTTGGTTCCTGCTCTCTCTCTGCAGCCTCATAACCAGTGGCGTTCTCAGACTTGTAACTTCTGTTCCTGCATTATGATACCAAAAAACCCTGGTATTAATCAAAATAATCCAGCATCAGGATTGTCTCATCTGTATGTGCTCCTCTCCTGTCTGGAAACACCATGTTTTTCCCCCTCTGTTCTCACGCACCCTCATAGAGCTTTGGGGTTAGAGTGATAAATCCTGCAGTGTGGTGCTTTGCAGGTGAATGAGAACTCAAATTCCCTGGCATCTGCATTTGAAGAAGCAAAAAGCAGAAAAATCTGTGTGTATGAACTTTTCCAATCCCTCCTGAGGCTCACTCACCTCCTCCTCTTAATGCATCCTCATTCTGGTTCAAAGGCTGTACTCCTGACTCGGCCTTTCTGTGCAAAGTATTGACCTTGCTTGGCACTAAAGCAGTGTTTGACTCTTGGGTTGCTGCTTTTCTGCTCTTTGCATGGAATGTGCAGAATAACTACTTCCAGAGCCACAGCTTGGTGCTGCTGGTATGACCACCCCCAGTAAGGAGTCTCTTGCACTGAATGAGGTACTGGGGGTACTTTTGGATAGGAGTTAGATCCTAGCTATTGTGGGAGTGAAAGGACAAGCTAAGAGCAAACAGATGCTGAGCCAGCATCCTCTCTTTGCTCAGCTCAGCTCTGCCAATGCTTCTGCCTCCTGACCTGCAGTCTCCCCTGCTACTGCAGTTCTGGTTCCTGCTGAGCAGAGCAGAGATTGCTGACTGTCAAATTTTATGCAGCCTCTGCTATGGAAAACCACATGGTTCTTATTTTTATTAAATAAGCATTTGCCTCTCCTCTCCCTCCTCCTCCTCCTCCCAGGCTCGTCAAATCAACATCCACAACCTCTCAGCCTTCTATGACAGCGAAGTGTTCAAGATGAACAGGTTCAGCCGGGATGTGAAGCGGAAGCTGATTGTCCAGCAGTTCTGAGGCTGGCAGCAGAGTCTGCCACGTGCTTCTGTGAGATGAGACCTCCGTCTTCCAGCCCTCCGGGAATGCTACAGAGATCCTGAGCCAGAGGGACTAGGCTGCACATTCTCTTGCTTGCTTTGTGCCTTATGGATTAAGGGAGTGCTGAGCAGCTGAAGACCTTGTAAATAGAACAGAATTAAGCAGTTAAATGCCCAGACGAGTTTGTTTAGCAACTTTGTTCTCTATTTTGCCTTGTAGCTAAGCACAGCAGGGAGAGAATTGCTGGCCATATACATGGCATGTTTGCTGTTTGTCACTAGTTGTTATGGGTTCCTCTGCAGGAGGGACCAAGTGGGAGCATTTGAAAAGCATTATCCATGCCCCTTGGATTGCAAGCACCCTCAGGGCTTCTCTGTCCCCATCTCTGGTGACTGTACAGCCTGATGGGTGATAACTGAGACTGCTTTCAACTCTCCATGAACCAGCCAGCCCCTGCTCCAGGCTTTGTGCCTGACACTTGACATTTCCTCAGGTGCTGACATGGGTTGACCTTGTATTTGGTTTCTGCAGGGGAGGAGGGAGGAGGCAGAGGGAGATGAGAACTGAAACAAAATGTCACTATTTTTGATGTTAATGGTGATCTGTGTGGGCAGTGAAAACTTCCATACCTGCTGGGGTGTGTCCAGAAGCCCTAGCAAAGAGGCTTCCCTTGCCTAACTGGGTGTTATCTCTGTGCACCTGTCAACAGATGTCAATTTATGGTGGGTTCAAAGTGCTACCTTTAACACCTCAACTGAACACCCTCTCTCACACCTATTTGTTGAAGGTGAAGTACCCATGGTTCTGCTTTTGGACATAGCAGTGTGGGAGCTCTGATCTGGACATGTTCAGGGAGGACAGGATGGGCTCAGTGTTCTTAGGAAATTTTCTAGCTGTATGTGTTTTAAATACATTTAAATACATTTGTTTTTCAATACTTCCATGTTTCCTCCTCTTTTGGGAACTGCTGCTGCCGAGAGGAAGGGAAGAGCAACTTGGATGCTGGAATAGCTGCTCAGCAGTTTGTGGGGTTGGGTTTGGGTACAAACACATCCCATATTTGTGCTTCATGTTAGTAGGAACTGACAGTGCTCTCTATAGCTGAGACATCTCTGGACAGATACCAGGACGTGGTTGCACACAGGACTGTCATGAATACTGCCTTTCCCACCAAAAGCCTGCCTGCAGTGGCTCCTTCCCTGTCTTGCCTGCTTCTGTTTGTATCTCAGTGAGACTGTCCTATCACAGTTTGTATTTCCCACCTCCCTTCCTTACTCACACTTGGGTTAGACAGCCTTGATCTCATGTCTTGGCTGCCACTTGGATTCCAGTCTGGGCAAGACGCAGCTGAGGTCTGCAGTGAATGTGCTTTGCCTGGCCAGAGTCGTGGGACTGTAAGGCACCTCCAGCCTGAGCTCGAGAGGATTTGTAAGCTGGCTGCTGCAGTTCTGTGCTGGCCAAGCAGACGTGTCCCTGGCCATTGACACCCTGGGGTTTGTCACAGTGATCTGTGTGCGTGTGTGTCCTCTCAGCCTGGTTGTTACTGGGAGCCAGCAGTGCTTGAACCCTGCTGGGGTCTGAGCACATGACTCAGCCTGAAACTGGCTCCACATGTTGCCTTTTCTGCCTGCCAGCTCCCTCCTGTGTATTTGTTTAACTGTTTTGGCTGTTTTTTTCCCTTCCCACTGGGTCTCTGTCTACCAGGGTGTTCTGCAGGCAGCCCATAGAGAGTTCCTTGGTATTCCTTCCTTGGCTGAGCCCTTTGCCCCGAATGTGTGCCTGGGTCAGGTCTGCACTGGGGATGGCTGAGCTGCTGTGTGCCTGAACGTGCCTAGTGAGGTCCAGTGTGGTTACACAGGGCTGAACACAGAGCTGTTAGCTCCTCACCTCCTAATGCCAGAGCCCACGGGCAGAGACCATCCCTGGGGAGAGCAGCTGCCAGCACATGCACATTGTGCCCAGCTCCATGGGAACCCACATAGCTTACTGGGGAAGGTGCTGGCCCTGAGAGAGCAAAACCAGTGATAATGAGCGATGAAACAAGCCTGTCAAACAAACTGGTGTGTTGGGATGAATGTTGGGTGTGGAAGAAGAAAGAGGCTTTATGTCATACTGGAGAAATACAAAATTCTTCATAAACATTTGCAATGTTGTGAAGCCTCTGTTATGCCTGTAGTTACCCACAGAATAAAATACGTGGGCAAATGTCACTGAACCATGAGAAAATACACAGGAATGGAGCTGGACTCTTGATTTTCCCAGCTCTGTGCCCTACTGCTAGACAGGGCTGCTGACAGGCCACCAGTCCGGTTTGTCCTATAGCTTTCTCTTGCCTCCTCTGCTCTGGTCCCACCTCACTTGACACACAGGGTGAGAAGTGGAAACCAAGAGATGTCATTGTTGGAGTCACTTGTTTGTCATTTTGCTCACTGCCTCCCAAATCCTCACCACAAAGGCAGTTGTGCCCTCCCACCGTGTTGTGTTGCCAGCATCCAGCAGTGCAATGAATTCTTGCAGCTGCGCCCTTGCTAATGTTGGCATCAGCTGCTCAGTGGAGTGTTAATGCCAGTCTGAAGGCATGTTCCTCCTCTCACGGCCACTGAGCTTTTCAGGTTCCCTGCAGCAAGCTTTGGCTGTTGACAGCATCAGGTGTCTGGTCTGGACAGGGGTGCAGACAGGGGTGAAAATAGATGCTGCTTTGACCAGGCACTGCCTTGCCAGGAGACATGTTTCAGCTGAACACAGCAAGGATTTTACTGCAGGGCTCTGGAGATCAACAAGCCAAGCTACACTCCCATGAAACGAGGAGTTGCTCCCCTGACAACCTTGAGTTTAGCCAAGCTTGAGCACTTGGCTTCTTGCTGCTGTGATTCAAACATTGCAGAGTGCCTCTGACAGCCTGGGGCAAAGGCAAGAGTCTGTAGGAGGTGAGGTCTGTCCACAGCAGGCTATGCCTGGGCTTGGATGGAAGATGATGAAGGTGCCCCTTGTAAAGCACACGGTTTTGTGGAACCAGGTGGTGTCCCTTCTTGTGGTCATTCTCCCCTTGGGATTATGGTTGTTGACAAATGCTGGGTCAAAATGGCTTTGAAGAGCATCTGGATTTGAAAGGGCACAATGGGCCAGATCCTGATCCAATTTCATTTGAATATGCTGTGTGCACACTCCTGAGAGAGCAGCAGGGCTCTCTGTATCTCATAATAAACTGACCTTAGCTCAGCATGGAGCAAATACACACACACAAACAGTGCACACACACCTGCTTGGAGTACATGAGCATGTACCTGCAGATACAAACTAAAAAGGTCAGGATGTATGATCTGGGAAAAAAAAGGCCCTTCCTGCAAGCTCTTTCCTACCTACTAACAGGGTTTAGATTCTTGATAGCTTCTGCCTTTACTGTGATCATAAATCAACACACTACATCTGCAAGTCCTGGGATGTATCCAGTGTGCTAGTAGCTGTTTCTGAGTCTGCCTGTCAAATGAAAGACGCTCCTTGAATAGGGGAAGTTCTACATTCAGTAATGCATGTTTTTCCTTAAATTAACGCCAAAATCTCTTGGAAAAATTAGCATATGCAGGATTTCTGGGCTGGCAGTGTTTTACTTTCTCCTATGCCAGACCTTGGCTGGAACCAGCTCTGTCCATCTCCTCTGTGTTTACTAATGAGCTGTCTGAAAACTGGTTAACAAGAACTTTCCTGGTGTAACTGTCCTGAAGATGTAGCAGCTGTAATGGATAGTGTCACCTTCCTGTCCTAGAGAAGTCCAACCAGCTGCAGCTTAGCCAGAAGGGCTGTTTCAGACGTTTATAGCTCTGCCCTTGTTGACCTCAACTGACCTGAATACCTGAATTCCAGCATGGGAAAACAGTACGGGAACACCTTTACAGAATATATGTGTCTACAGATACAGCTGCAAACAGCTACCTCTCCTGCTGTGATGCACAGAGGATGCACTCTGAACTTCATGTTTTTCCATCTCCTAAAACACTTTTCTATTTAACAAGGCACAGCCAAAATTGCATCAAGCTTCTGCTGTATTTTGCATCTATTATGCAGTTCTTGCTGCCATCACTGATTTAATATCTCCATTATCATAGAGCACTGGTCTGCCAAGGACTCCAGCCATCCAGCATGCTCCTCAGCCACAACTAAACATCTGTGAGGAGCCTTGACAGGCTGCTGAGCTCTGCATCTTTAAAGCAAAAGCACCTTGGAAGGGCTTGTGCTCCTCTGCTCATTTTGCAGGTCACTTCCCTCTAAAGGCAAGGCAAAGCTGTGGGGAGAACCCAGGGGAAGCATCAGGTTTCCTCTCTGGGTGATTTAGTGCTCCAGGAGATCTGAAAGTAACTGCCTTGTGTAAAAGATGCTGAGGAGCTTCAGTCCCATCAAGCCGCATCAAACCCATTCCTACCAAATGTAGGAATACCAGTAGTCCTCATGAGCTGGTGTGTGGCTTTTCTCAGAGCCAAAAAACACTTATCCTCTGCAGACATAGTCTGCTCCCTCTGCTCTGAAAATACATACTCACATTCCAGCCTAGCCAGCTGTTAAAAAAACAGGAGTTCCTCCGAAGATGACATTAAGCTTTTCACTTTAGCACGGAAAGGTATAAAACACCTCCGGGGTCTGCTCAGTGAAGTTACTCTTCAGTCATTGACAAAGAGTCTCCCTTCCAATTTGCTAAGGCATTGTGCAAAGAGAGAGGCTTATATTGTCTGGGCCGTGAGGCTATTGGTAGGTCTTAATTGCTTGATCAGGCTCTCCTGAGTCTCCAACCACACCCACAGCTTGGTGCTCTATTTAAACTCAGCCCGGGGACCAAGCTGGGCTTTGAGTTGGGAAGTACCGGTTTGGGGCTTGGTGTGTCTGGTTGTAGTCCCTGTTGCTGTGGACTGCCTTCCTGACCTGGCCTTTGTTGTCTTCAACTCCTGTGGAGCTGCTAAGTGGTAACTAGTATCCTACTATCAGCAGACTTTAACCTATGGACTTACTGCCTGTTTGGTGTTGGTTTGGCCTCATCACCATGAGCTCCTTTGAGTATCTGGACTCCTTGGTGAATCTCACTGTCAACTCAGAGCTGCTCTGCTTGTCTGCCTTGGGTACTGGGGGGCCTGTCCTGCTAGCTGTGGTGCTCAGCTCCCTGTTATGTGCTTCTCAAACCCAGTACAGTGAGGGCTTGGCAATCACTTCTTTAGGCTCTGGCTGTATTTCTAAAACAGTCAGAGCTAAGATCAAACCTGCTGTGCCTTGTCACTGACCTTTTGACTCTCCTGGGCTTTAGCCTGCTTATCCTTCTGCCCTAGTCAAAAGCTTTAGAAGGTCTGAGGCTTGTTGCCCTCATGACATCTCCATTTCTGCAGATTTTTCATCCCTTCTAGAAAGGCATTTGCTTACTGTCTGAGTTGATGAGCTGAACATGGAGATAAAGAGGTTCTCTAAGCTGTACCGAAGCCCAGATTAAATGATGTGAATAACCCCAAACAGATGTAGTCCTTTTGCCTTCCTGGCTGGGAGCTCAGAAGTCACCCCTCCTGCAAGTGAAGGGCTGCAACCATCCCTCTGCATGCCAGCTCCAGCAGAGCCATGCGACTGGGTTGCCATTCCCCTGGACTGAAGAGCCCTGTCCCCTGGGCTATAAGGAAATGTTCATGAACTTTCAGCTGCAGAGCTGTCTGCTTCCTTGCCCCAGGTGGCTCTGTTAAAGGTTATTCTGGCTCCTTAATCAAATTCAATATAACTCTGTTTTGCTCTGCCCTCTAGGAATTCGCTGAGGTTTGCTGTCAGAGTGGCTATTAATGCAGCAATCAGCTCCACTTTAGTGAGGAGAGAAACGTAAACCTTCAGGGATGAGAGGCAGCAGGGGCATGTGGAAGCTGGAAAAGTGCAGCACAAGTTGTGCTTGTACTTCCTCTGCACTTTACAGCAGGAGATGGGAAACAAGCAGGGCTGGTGGCAGCACTGTGTCCCAGGTGGGCAGTGTGTCCTCCCCTAAAGGGAGCAAGCTGATGCAGAAAGAGGCTGGAACTGATACAGAAAGTCTTGCTTGGCCCCTAAATAGAGCAAAATCTGTTCTCATCTAATTACATCCTATGATGGAAGGCATTAGTTGCTCCAGGTCACTCCTCTTGAGGTGTTTATTATACATCTTCCCCAGCGGGATTTTGGATGAGAGCAGGAACTGTGTGTTTTGCCCAGAGAATGGCTGTGTGCCTGGGCTATGTAGGAACAGAGCAGGTACCCACCCCTGCTTGGTACAGTCGGAATGTTTTGCAGTGTCCCAGCATTAAAAAGGCTAAGTCAGCAAATAAGCTTATATAAAGCTTGTCAGAGGCTCTGAAGTAAATTCACATATTGTGGAATAAGGGGGAGGTTAAATCTTTTCTTGTGCTTAAGGAAGGAGGGGGTGGACAGGGTAGAGAATTCTTAAGCTTTCCTCTTCTGGAGGGATGAGATGGCAAAAGGCAGCACATCTTGGTAGAAGATGGAGTTAAACTGCATGTGTGCTACAAGCCTGCTGTGTCACCCAGCCTCTGTCCCAAAGAGCCAGCAATTGAGGTAATGGGAACAGTCCAAGGGTAGGTTTCTTCCTTCTGATCTACTGGACACACATCGCCTTCTGCTACCCAAACAAGTGTCAGTGTGCAAAAGAAGAAGGGTTAAACTCTTCTCCTGGGACTAGTGACATCTTACATTTTCTGACACTGCAAGAACTAAATATCTGACTGTTTATTTGTTTTGCTCATTGTTTATTTTCTTGCTCTGCTGAGCAAGGGCAATAGATCACTTTCTCCTTTGTAGGTGAATTCAGTTTTGCTGTATTTAGGAGAATAAAACATCTCGCCAGCACATTTCATGTTAATGTGTTGCTACTTTTTTTTCAAGTGGAGTTTCAAAATAAGTTACATTTCTGTCAAGACTAGACTTCGTGGTTAGTTTCTTTTTAATTGACAAGGCTTAGGCACCAAATTCTTTCCTTTAGCTATCACCTCATTCCTCTACCTCAGCAATATTTGTTTGCAGGCATCCTGGAACAAAATGTGACCCTTACATTGGAATTGGAAAGCTGACTGAATTTCCTGAAGGCAAAAGCTGTTGCAGTAACTCACAGGGGGAGACAGCAGAAGGATTTTCAGTTTTGCCAGCCTAAAATACATGCCTGCTTTCTGATTCCGCCTAACAGACGTAACTGTGAAATTGAACAATTTTGGAGAAGAACAGAAAAGCACAGATAATGGTAATACCAAGAAAAATTTCTGAACAGCTTTGAAGCAGCTATAAAAAAGCATTTAGTGCAATTGTAAAGCCTCTTTTACCAGTGCTCTGAACATTGTCAGAGAATATACACCAGGTAGGGAGGCTGGAGATCAAATGAGAAATGACAAGCCTTTGACTATAAAGCTGTCAATGCCTCAGAAGAGAGCCAAGCCAGTTGCACCTATTTCAGGGAGCGTAAAATGGAGATGCAGGGGCTGTGCTTGGTTTAAGTTCATGCTGTTTTTAAAGAGAACTGGTGTTGCCCATCTCTGCTGGCTGTTTTCTGCTCCATTGGCAGCACTGACCTGGCTGATTAATGTTGCCAGTAATTTTATTTAATTTTCTTGCCTAAGATGTCTTCTCCTTTCATACTCCCCCTTTGTTTCTCAGTCTGAGATTGATTTGTAATGTCAAAATAAATCCAGGGAGTACCATGAGCTTCTAAGATTTGGGAGCTGGATGTGGCAGGGTCAGGAGATCTGAAAGGCTTTTAGTTACCCACTTGTAGTCAGCCACCTGCATGTGAAGACAGCCAAATTACCAGCAACAAAGTGAAAAATGACAAGAGTATTCATTAAATGCCATGCATGGGCTAGAATCTGAGTGCACTAAAGTGTTTTTATCTCATCTAATGGGCAAGCGACAGCTTGGTAGTTCCTGCTGCATTTCCTGTTCAGTGGGGGCTAGGGGCTGCATTGATTCTGGGATAAAAAGGACTTTCACAGCACTGGAAGGATGTGGTCTAAAAGAAGCCAAAAGTGAGCACTTTGGTTCAAGCCTGTTGGCTTTGCCCTGCTATGCTGGGTAATGGGTGCAGCCAGTCTGGTACCTGCCCTTATCACACTGGGGGTAGCTGCTGCTCGGCAGCAGATGATGGAAGGAAAGCTGGCAAAAAAAGGCCAGTAATTGCACAAAGAGGTGACGTGTGCCAGTACTGGTCTGGTAGAACTGTAAAGGTCAGTATTGATAATAACAAGTACCCTCAGCTGGCTGTTTGATTCATTACAGAGTTCAGCAGGCTTTGGCACATGATGCCTTTCTTCAGTTGTTGAAAACCAGCAAGTTGTTGCCAGAAGAAAAATACCATCAATATTTCTTTCAGGAGATTCACTATTCAACCAAAAATAAGACCAATTTGTTACAGGGGAAAAAACTCTGGAGTGTTTTTAATGAACACTTCTTTGAGGAATAAAAATGTTTGAATTTAAAATCCTGATCACCTTCAGCCCTACATCCTGCTGTCTCAGATGTGCTGTATGAGAGAGGTAGAGCACTGGGCACCTGGTACAATCACCACAAGCACAAAGACATGTTGAGGCCATGACAATGCAGCTGTTTCCTCACTCGGAACTTCCAGTGTTGGATTTTAGCATCTCCTGCTCTCATAGAGTGTGTCACGAGACAATTGTTTTGAAGCCAAAGAAAAAGATTCCTAGCCACTGCTGTTGAGGTAAGCTTGAAAACATGAGCCAAGTGCCTAGTGGGAAGGGACTGATATGTCTTTGAGTCTTTTGGTTTGGAGTCATATCATGTTTGCAGCCTTGTGGTGCTTGACTGGGTCTCTCAAATATTTGTTTGGGGATGAACCAACAGTTTGGAGGGGCCACAAGCTGGAGGCCTATGAGAGAGGAGTGGAGTGGCTGCAGTCCATCCAGCTGGCAAGAGGGGTTGAAGCACAGGGAGCTGGCACGTGTTCCCTCTCAACTGCTGTGGTATTACAGAACCTGTTGAGCCTTATTTCTTGGACATCCATCTGACATAGCCCTTGCTCGAGTCATTTACAGTAATGTTGTGCCCTGAGGCCACTAAAAATGTGTTTAATTTGAAACTGAGTGTAATTGGAGCAGTTGGCCTGGTTGATGTAATAATGATTTTTGGTAGGATATTCAGCTTGTTCCTTTGCTGTGCTATCCACCAGAACTGCTCCAAGAGCTACAAACCCAAGAACTGCTGCAATATACACTTATTCTTTTTAATAGACACAGCAGTTTGCACAGGAAGACACAAAGAAGGGTGGATCAGTTGAATTAGTATCATTGCGACAGTCTTGGACATGGGGGTGACACACCACCAAATGGTTTTCCCAGCAGTTGTGGGAGCAGCTGTCGCCAACACAGAGCCAGCTCCAGATAATGGGTGCAGCCCTCCAAGCCCCAAGATGCAGTGAATGCCTGGGACTTCTCTGCAGTGCCAGGAGAAGTGGCCCATGTCCTGCAGAAGGTGTGCTCTCTTGGAGGAGCTGTGCCACCAAGAGAAGGAATTGCAGGAGGAAGCGAGCAGGTTATGCAGCACCAGAGGCTCCTGCTGCCCCTGAGGACTTGCAACAAAAAATAAGTTCATCTCCCTGGATGACTTGAAGAGGAGCCAGATATGCTCCACAGCAGTATCTGCTGGAGCAACAACACAGAAGGATATAAGCAATCCAGGAGGATACTGGACTGAATTGGCAATAAATTCATAAGTGACAAGGGAATCAACAAGATGAGATGCTCTGCTGGACCTCATACTAAGCAGTGATGAGGGGTTCTGTTTGGCTGCGAAGGTCAAAGGCAGCCTTGGCTGCACTGACAATCAGATGGTGGAGTTCAGAATCCCAACACAAAGCTGAGAAGAGCAGCTGACAAATGAGAGAGTCAAGCTTCCATTCAGAGGAAGCTTGGCAGGCTGGAGAAGTGGGCTGACAGGAACCTCCTACAGTTCAGCAAGGCTCTCAAAAGGCTACACCTGGGAATGCACAATCTCATGCACCAGTATATGGTAGGGCCACCCAACTGGGAAGCAGCTTGGCAGGAAAAGACCTGGAGGTCCTGGTGAGACCAAATTGAATGCGAACCAGACATGTGCCTTTGCCATGAAGGCAAAGCATGGCCAGCAAGTCAAGTGAGTTAATCCTGCCCCTCTACTGGGCACAGGTGAGGCCACACCTGGAGTGTTGTATCTGATGCTGAGCTCCCCAGTAAATGAGAGGCATGGACATACTGGAGAGAGTCTGGTGAAGGGCTACCAAGATGGTTAAGTGACTGGAGCATTTCACGTATGAGAAAAGGCTGTGAGAGCTGTGACTGTGAGAGCTGAGCCTGGGGAAGAGATCTTATTAGTCTGTACAAATAGCTGGAGGAAGGGTGCAACAGAGCCAGGCTCCTTTCAGTGGTGCCCAATGACAGGGCCAGAGGCAATGGGCACAAATTGAACCACCGGAGGCTCCCTCTGAACATCAAGAAACACCTTTTTACAGTAAGGGTGACCAAGCAGTGACACAGATTGCCCACAGAAGTTGTGGGGTATCCAACATTGAAGATACTCAAAAGCTATCTGGTCGTGGTCCTGAGAAACTGGCTGTAGATATCCCACCTGACTTGGGCCACATAGGCTCCAGAAGTGGGGAAATGAAGTTGCCCATGGAGGGAGAAGTTTCCAAGTGAGGCGGGAGCTGAGGAGTGAGGGAGCCATGGTGACTCTATGGGTCACGGGCAGCTGAAGAGAAGTCATCGGGCGGAGGTGAAGGGTCTGGCAACTGTCCCTGTTTGTGTGTCCCGGTGTGCCGGCTGACAGGGCGCTGCCGTCCTTCGGGGATGTGCCCCTGCCGCCACCAGGGTCCCGCGCATCCCCTTCCCACCCCAGGGCTGATCACCCGCGCCCGGCGCAAGCAGCCGCGCCGCCGGCGCTCGT